>JASPKZ010008864.1:0-135000 GCA_030220185.1 Diploptera punctata
CAATGGATTGGTTATGCTTCAGTTATATGGCGGCACCTGTACTCAGCGTTTCTTTCCATTTTGTTCCCCGAAATCATAGAATGTAAGTAAAATTAGTTTTAAGTTAAAGTTAATTGTTAAGTTAAGGAATAGAGGAGAGTTTCGGTGAAATTTAATTTTTATCGTTTAACCCATTATTGGTCATGTCAGTTAATGGCGGCACCTGTATTCAGCTTTTCTTTTCATTCTTGTTCTAAATCCTAGAATTAGGTACCACTTTTATTAACAGTTAATTGTTAAGTTTAGGAGTTAAGATGGGAGTTTTTAGCGAAATTTTAATTTAATTGTCTTAACCAATGGATTGGTCATGCTTTCAGTTATATGGCGGACACCTGTACTCAGCGTTTCCTTTTCCATTCTTGTTCGAAAAACCATAGAATGTAAGTAAATATTTTTAGTTAATGGTTAATTGTTAAGTTAGGAGTCAAGATGAGAGTTTTTTAGGTTGAAATTTAATTTTAATCTGTCTTAACCAAGGGATTGTTCATGCTTTCAGTTATATGGCGGCATCTGAACTCAGGCGTTTCCTTTTCCATTCTTGTTCTAAATCATTAGAATGTAAGTAAATATTTTTTTGTTAATAGTTTAATTGTTAAGTTAAGGAGTTAAGATGAGAGTTTTTAGGTGAAATTTAATTTTATCTGTCTTAGCCAATGGATTTGTTCATGCTTTCAGTTATATGGCGGCACCTGTACTCAGCGTCTCCTTTTCGTTCTTGTTCGAAATCATAGAATGTAAGTTAAATATTTTTAGTAATAGGTAATTGTTAAGTTAAGGAGTTTAAGATGAGAGTTTTTAGGTGAAATTTTAATTTTAATTGTATTAACAAATGGAGTGGTCATGCTTGTCTTATTATGGCGGCACCTTGTACTCAGCGTTTCCTTTTCCATTCTTGTTCTAAATTATAGAATGTAAGTAAATCTTTTTAGTTGTTAGTTAATTGTTAATGTTAAGTTAAGAGTTAAGATGTAAGTTTTTAGGTGGAAATTTAATTTTAATCTGTCTTAACCAATGGATTGATCATGCTTTCAGTTATATGGCGGCACTTGTACTCAGCGTTCCTTTTCCATTCTGTTCGAAATCATAGAATGTAAGTAAATATTTTTAGTTAATAGTTAATTGTTAAGTTAAGGAGTTAAGATGAGAGTTTTTAGGTGAAATTTTAATTTTAATCTGTCTTAACCAATGGATTGGTCATGCTTTCAGTTATATGGCGGCACCTGTACTCAGCGTTTCCTTTTCCATTCTTGTTCGAAATCATAGAATGTAAGTAAATATTTTTAGTTAATAGTTAATTGTTAAGTTAAGGAGTTAAGACGAGAGTTTTTAGGCGATATTTTAATTTTAATTTGTCTTAACCAATGGATTGGTCATGCTTTCAGTTTGTTCGAAATCATAGAATGTAAATAAATATTTTTAGTTAATAGTTAATTGTTAAGTTAAGGAGTTAAGACGAGAGTTTTTAGGTGATATTTTAATTTTAATTTGTCTTAACCAATGGATTGGTCATGCTTTCAGTTATATGGCGGCACCTGTACTCAGCGTTTCCTTTTCCATTCTTGTTCTAAATCATAGAATGTAAGTAAATATTTTTAGTTAACAGTTAATTGTTAAGTTGAGGAGTTGAGATGAGAGTTTTTAGGTGAAATTTTAATTTTAATCAGTCTTAACCAATGGATTGGTCATGCTTTCAGTTATATGGCGGCACCTGTACTCAGCGTTTCATTTTCCATTCTTGCTCGAAATCATAGAATGTATGTAAATATTTTTAGTTAATAGTTAATTGTCAAGTTAAGGAGTTAAGATGAGAGTTTTTAGGTGAAATTTTAATTTTAATGCGTCTTAACCAATGGATTGGTCATGCTTTGAGTTATATGGCGGCACCTGTACTCAACGTTTCCTTTTCCATTCTTTATCGAAATCATAGAATGTAAGTAAATACTTTTAGTTAACAGTTAATTTTTAAGTTAAGGAGTTAAGATGAGAGTTTTTAGGTGAAATTTTAATTTCAATCTGTCTTAACCAATGGATTGGTCATGCTTTCAGTTATATGGCGGCACCTGTACTCACCGTTTCCTTTTCCATTCTTGTTCTAAATCATAGAATGTAAGTAAATATTTTTAGTTAATAGTTAATTGTTAAGTTAAGGAGTTAAGATGAGATTTTTAGGTGAAATTTTAATTTTAATCTGTCTTAACCAATGGATTGGTCATGCTTTCAGTTATATGGCGGCACCTGTACTCAGCGTTTCCTTTTCCATTCTTGTTCGAAATCATAGAATGTAAGTAAATATTTTTAGTTAATAGTTAATTGTTAAGTTAAGGAGTACGATGAGAGTTTTAGGTGAAATTTTAATTTTAATCTGTCTTAACCAATGGATTGGCCATGCTTTCAGTTATATGGCGGCACCTGTACTCAGCGTTTCCTTTTCTATTCTTGTTCGAAATCATAGATTGTAAGTAAATATTTTTAGTTAATAGTTAATTGTTCAGTTAAGGAGTTAAGATGAAAGTTTTTAGGTGAAATTTTAATTTTAATCTGTCTTAACCAATGGATAGGTCATGCTTTCAGTTATATGGCGGCATCTGTACTCAGCGTTTCCTTTTCCGTTCTTGTTCGAAATCATACAATGTAAGTAAATATTTGTAGTTAATAGCTAATTGTTAAGTTAAGGAGTTAAGATGAGAGTTTTTAGGTGAAATTTTAATTTTAATCTGTCTTAACCAATGGATTGTTCATGCTTTCAGTTATACGGCGGCCCCTGTACTCAGCGTTTCCTTTTACATTCTTGTTCTAAATCATAGAATGTAAGTAAATATTTTTAGTTAATAGTTAATTGGTAAGTTAAGGAGTTAAGATGACAGTTTTTAGGTGAAATTTTAATTTCAATCTGTCTTAACCAATGGATTGGTCATGCTTTCAGTTATATGGCGGCACCTGTACTCACCGTTTCCTTTTCCATTCTTGTTCGAAATCATAGAATGTAAGTAAATATTTTTAGTTAATAGTTAATTGTTAAGTTAAGGAGTTAAGATGAGAGTTTTTAGGTGAAATTTTAATTTTAATCTGTCTTAACCAATGGATTGGTCATGCTTTCAGTTATATGGCGGCACCTGTTCTCAGCGTTTCCTTTTCCATTCTTGTTCTAAATCATAGAATGTAAGTAAATATTTTTAGTTAATAGTTAATTGTTAAGTTAAGGAGTTAAGATGAGAGTTTTTAGGTGAAATTTTAATTTTAATCTGTCTAACCAATGGATTGGTCATGCTTTCAGTTACATGGCGGCACCTGTACTCAGAGATCCCTTTTCCATTCTTGTTCGAAATCATAGAATGTGAGTAAATATTTTTAGTTAATAGAGACATCTATACAGTCTTACTGAACCTAATAACAATAACCCAGATATTTGGAAAAATCTGAATAAAATGGGTGTAGGAAGGAAAGACACACAGGTAGAAAAACTACCTGTTTCTCTGAACACACTTAATAACCATTTTACAAGCACATTCTTTACTCCTAAAGACAAAACACATACAACAAGTGAACTACTATTGACAAATCCACCAGACAGAGAACATTTCCATTTTTCATATCTTACAGAAAATGACATAAAGAAAGCTCTCAAACGAATAAAAACAAAAGGAGAAGGTACTGACCGTATAAATATCACTCTACTTAACAAAATAATCGACGTTATACTACCTACCATAACTCATGTTTTCAACTCCTCACTACAAACCTCTATATATCCCACATTATGGAAGCAAGCAATTGTACGCCCACTCCCGAAAAGTAAAACTCCCTTAACTCCTAACGATTTAGACCCATTAGTATTTTACCTACCCTTTCAAAAGCTTTGGAACGATTAGTCCACAAACAACTGACTGACTACCTAACTGAACACGACCTTTTAGATCAATACCAATCAGGCTTTAGGACAGGACACAATACAAATACTGCTCTACTAAATATATGTGAAGACATACGCGAAGCATCTGATAATCGAAAACTTACTATTTTTACACTACTTACTTTAGTAAAGCATTTGACACGGTAGACTTGGACTTATTGTTGCTTAAACTAAAAAACCTCTCACTTTCTGACAGTGTCACGCAATGGTTCAACTCCTACCTTCGTGAGCGCCAGCAATATGTTGTAGGAAATTCTACATTACGCTCTTCTTGGACCTACCGTAAAGCTGGAGTTCCACAGGGCTCGGTGCTCGGCCCATTGCTTTTTTTTCAATCTATATAAACGACATATCTGACTCCCTAAAACATTGCAAACATCATTTATTTGCGGACGACATGCAGATCTACCTTCACTCAGACAAATATTCTTTAAATGACGCGGTAACCAAAATTAATGAGGACCTTGACTCGCTAACCGGCGTGGACAGAGAAATATGGACTTGAATTAAATCCTAGAAAGACACAAGCAATCATTGTGGGCCATCAGAGACTATTATCCTCAATTAACACAAATGCAGTATTCCATGTGTCACTTAATGGGGTTCAGATCCCTTATAGTGAGACAGTAAAAAATCTAGGAGTGTTTATGGATAAACATTTAATTTGGAATAAAACAAATAAATAACATTTGCAAAACTATCTTCTCAATAATACACTCATTAAATCGTATAAGAAATTGTTTACCGTTTTCTCTAAGAAAAATGCTAGTAGAAACACTCGCAATGCCCCATTTTTGATTATTGTGATACTCTTTTTACTGACCTAAATACTGTTCTTACCCAAAGACTTCAACGTGTTCACAATTCTTGCATACGTTTTATTTGTGGTATACGTAGATTTGATCACGTTACACCATCCCTGGAACAATTGTCATGGCTTCGTCTTCAAGATCGTAGAACCATCCATTCCCTATGCCTACTCTATAACATATTACACACATCTTTACCTTATTATTTATCACACCGCTTCACTAAAACTCTCTGATACACATAACTTAGATACCCGATCCCTTGAGCACAGTGTCCTTTATATCCCTCCTCATCATACTACCTATTATTCGAAATCTTTTACAGTTTCTCTTGCTAGAACATGGAATTCACTTCCACCCTATGTCAGAGACTGCCAAACTTTACCATCTTTCAGAAATAAATTGAAAATAAAATAACTAACAGAAACAACTCACTAATACTACTTTTTAAGAATTAATAATGCGTTTTTGCATTATTTAATAAAAATAGACTTAGGATTTGTTAATATATTTACCTAATGCCTTGTATAAAAAGCGTAGATTAATTCATTGTAGTGTTTTTTTTTTCTCTTCTTTTTATGCATAGTAGATTCGAGCTGTTATTCCTTTCTTATTCATTGTATCATTCATTTAATTTTAATTGTATTTAGTTTCATTCTATTATTAGACATTAATTTCATTATTATTCAATATGACAGATAATGAATTGTTCAATAACTATTATTGTAACTTTTTTTTGTATTCATATGTAACATGTTTGTCCTGTCTAATATGACTACTATTGTAATTTTTTTGTATTCATGAGTAACATATGTTTGTCCTGTTTTATATGACTATTATTGTATTTTTTTTGTATTCATATCTAACATATGCTTGTTCTGGTGAGTGGAAGAGAAGGCCGCATGGCCTTAACTCCACCAGGCTAAATACTTACTTACTTACTCACTCACTGGCACTATCGAACCCGTAGGTTCATGGCCGCACGGACATAAGCTCTCCATACATCCCTATCCTGAGCTAATGCTTTCCAATCATTCCCTGTATAATCTACTTCCCTCAAATCATAGTTAATGTTGTTCTCCCACCTCATTCTTGGTCTACCAACTGGGCGTTTTCCTTCTGGCTTTCCTACAAGAAGTTTCCATGCAAGTCTTTCATTCCCCATACGCGCAACATGTCCTGCCCATCGCAGTCTACGGGACTTAACTGTTCTTATTATATCTGGCTTCCTATAAAGACCATGTAGTTCATTGTTATGTAGTCTTCTCCATTCACCTGTCTGTTCATCTCTCTTTGGTCCAAAAATTTTCCTAAGAACTTTATTCTCAAATACTCGTAATCTCCTTTCCTCCCTTAAAGTAAGAGTCCATGTTTCGCACCCATATAATATAACTGGTAGAATAATAGTTTTATATATTTTCAGCTTAACGTTTTTTGAAACGAGTTGGGACATCAAAAGTCTCTGCAATGCATAATAGCATGCATTTCCAGAATTGAGCCTATGTTTAATTTCTTTGTGCATCTCATTCCTATTTGTGATTATTGTTCCTAGGTATTTGAATTCAGCCAATTCCTCAAAATTTCCCTCATTTGTCATTAGCTGTCCATTTCCATTATATAATGTATTTCTACGTGTGACCATATATTTAGTTTTACTGATATTTACTTCCAGTCCTAATTTCTTAGTGTTACTCAATAGTGTGTGCGTGTTGGCCTTTAGTATCTCCTCGCTATCGGCCAGTAGTACTACATCATCAGCATAAACTAACAACTTATTAATACCATTCAGTTGTAAGCCTTCCTCATTCTCTAAAGATTTAATGGCATGCTCTAGTACAAAATTAAATAGTAGAGGAGATAGTGCATCTCCTTGCTTCAACCCATTCTGGATTTCAAAAGTGTCTGAAAACTGTTTGCCTACACGCACCCTACTCTTTGAGCCATTTAGACACATTCGTATAAGTCTAACTAACTTTTTAGGAATTCCGAACTCCAGCAGGATACTATATAACTTCTCCCTCTTAATTGAGTCATATGCTTTTTGGAAGTCTACATACAGTTGATGTACAGTACCATTATATTCCCATTTCTTTTCTAAAATCTGTCTTATACTAAAAATCTGATCTGTTGTAGACCTGTTTCTTCTAAATGCACATTGATGATCTCCTAGAATGTCATCAATATAGGGAGTAAGTCTGCTTACTAATATATTTGTTAGAATTTTGTACGAAGTTGAAAGTAATGAGATGCCCCTATAGTTGTTGCAAACAGTTTTATCTCCTTTCTTATAAATTGGTACGATAATTGATTCCTTCCATTCATCTGGAAGAGCTTCTTTTTCCCAAATCATACTAATCAAACAGCATATCTTGTCCATCAATTTTTCTCCCCCTGATTTTATCAGTTCTGCTGGGATCTCATCTGAACCTGATGCTTTATACATCTTCAATTTTTCAATTGCCATTTCAACCTCTAATGCACTTGGCTCTGCGACTAGCATTTCTGCTGTCTGTAACTTATCCTCCTCAATGTCCTGTTCTGTATGTACATTTAATAGCTGATTAAAATAACTTTTCCATCTATTTAATATACTCTTGGAATCTGCAATCATATCCCCATTTTCATTCCGAATTATGTTTGTTCTAGCCTGAAACCCTTTCTTCTCTATACTAATTCCCTGATATAATTCTCTAATGTTCCTATTTTTTGCATTCATTTCAAGATCATTAATCTTCTCTCTCAAATATTCCCTCTTTTTACTCTTTAGTAATTTGGTGGTTTCCCGTCTAACACTACCCAATTGCTCTGAATTTACCTCATTTGGCTCATGTAACCATTTCATTTTTGCTAGCTTTCTTTTCTTTACAATGTCGGCACATTCCTCATCAAACCATTTCTTGTTTTGCCTCTTTTTTAAACAACCAATGCTTTCTGATGCTGACAATTTAATAGTATCTCTTATAGCCTCCCATTCTTTATTTATATCAGTTTCTTCTTCGTTTGCCACATTGTCATCTGAAGATTCCAGTACTTCAAATCTATTAGCAATTTTGATTTGGTATTCTTGCCGCATTTCATCATTTTTCAAGTTTTTTAATTCATATTTTACAGAATCATCTTTAGCGTTTGTTCCTCTCATAAGCGATAGCCGTTGTCTGATTTTCACCCTGACCAGATGATGATCTGAATTGCAGTCTGTCCCTCTAACTGATCTAACATCAATGATGCTACTGTGCCAGCGTTTATCCACTAATACATGATCTATCTGGTTCCGAGTTTCTCCATCTGGGGACGTCCAGGTGTATTTATGAATATCCTTATGCTGAAATGTTGTGCTCTTAACAATGAGATTCTTTGATGTGGCAAATGTGACTAATCTAACCCCGTTGTCGTTACTATCTTCATGAAGACTGAATTTGCCTATTGTTGGTTTGAATATATCTTCCCGCCCCACTTTTGCATTTAAATCTCCTAAGACAATTTTCATATGATATCGTGAAAGGCTATCAAATAAGCATTCTAATTCTTCATAGAACTCATCCTTGATCTTGTCATCTTTATCTTCTGTGGGGGCATGTACATTTACAATTATAAAATCATGTCGTTTACCCTTTAGAATTATGTATGATATCCTATCACTAACAAACTTAATATCTCGGATAGCGGATAGGATCCTCCTTCTGACTAAAAAACCCATTCCAAATGCAGGTCTTTCTGCACCCCCATAGTATAATGCAAAGCTTCCTGATTCCTGACTACCTTCTCCTGGCCACCTAACTTCCTGTAAAGCGACTATATCCAAGGGCGATTTATCCAATTCCCGCGTTAATATCTCTAGTGCCCCGCTATTGTATAAAGTCCTAACATTCCATGTTCCTAGGAACATGTCCCTGTGTTTGAGCCTTTGGCATGGGTTCCCTGAAGTAGTCCCCGCCCGGAGAACCGAATGGGGGACTATTTGACCTCCGGAAAATTTTACCCCAGTAGAACCCATGTCCGCATTTCTTGACGGTTGTATTTTTACGGTGAAAGATCGTCACTCTTTCGACCAAGGTACTTATTTCGTCTGGCTTATCACCTTCGACCAGTCCGGCATGGGTAACCCTATCGGCAGCAATGCTACCGCCGGCATAGCTCTCAGGATCATTTAAGCACCAGGCTAAATAAATAAAAAAATAAATAAAAAAAAATAAAAATAAAATTGTTAATGTTGAGTGATTCAGTTAATTGTTAAGTTAAGGAGTTAAGATGAGAGTTTTTAGGTGAAATTTTAATTTTAATCTGTCTTAACCAATGGATTGGTCATGCTTTCAGTTATATGGCGTCACATGTACTCAGCGTTTCCTTTTCCATTCTTGTTCGAAATCATAGAATGTAAGTAAATATTTTTAGTTAATAGTTAATTGTTAAGTTAAGGAGTTAAGATGAGAGTTTTTAGGTGAAATTTTAATTTTAATCTGTCTTAACCAATGGATTGGTCATGCTTTCAGTTATATGGCGGCACCTGTACTCAGCGTTTCCTTTTCCATTCTTGTTCTAAATCATAGAATGTAAGTAAATATTTTTAGTTAATAGTTAATTGTTAAGTTAAGGAGTTAAGATGAGAGTTTTTAGGTGAAATTTTAATTTTAATCTGTCTAACCAATGGATTGGTCATGCTTTCAGTTACATGGCGGCACCTGTACTCAGAGTTTCCTTTTCCATTCTTGTTCGAAATCATAGAATGTGAGTAAATATTTTTAGTTAATAGTTAATTGTTAAGTTAAGGAGTTAAGATGCGTGTTTTTAGGTGAAATTTTAATTTTAAGTAAATATCTTTAGTTAAGAGTTAATTATTAAGTTAAGGAGTTAAGATGAGAGTTTTTAGGTGAAATTTTAATTATAATCTGTCTTAACCAATGGATTGGCCATGCTTTCAGTTATATGGCGGCACCTGTACTCAGCGTTTCCTTTTCCATTCTTGTTCTACAATATGAACATGTTATCGTTATGGGCGACTTTAATATAAATATACTAGACACTGATAACAGACATACACAACAACTGATGGCTACGTTCCAGGCTTGTGATATGACACTCCTACCCCTACGACCTACACATCACACTCATCACTCTGAGACGTTACTTGACTTAATTGCAACTAATAATCCAGACAGAGTACTTACTCACGGGCAACTGCCAGCCCCGGGAATATCAGCACATGATATTATATTCTTAGCATATTCACTGCAGTGCCCTAAACCGACTCGAAAGACTATTACGTATAGAGACTTAAAACATATAGACAATGCAACCCTAATTGAAGAAGCTATGCAGATGCCGTGGCATTCAATATGGACGCTGCAATCTGTAGATGAAAAAGTTGAGACACTAAATTACTTTATACTACAATTATACAACAGACATGCCCCACTAAAAACTAAACTCGTGAAACGACGCCCTGCACCCTGGATGACTCTTTCAATTCGTAACTTGATGACTGATAGAGACGCAGCACATAAGAAATGTAGACTCAACAAAACAGACACAAGTCTCACTCAATATAAACAGTTACGTAACAAGACAAATCAAGCTATAAGAAACGCCAAACTTAGACATTTATACAACCTAACAATTACCAATACTTCAGAAATCTGGAAAAACTTGAATAGAATGGGAATTGGGAGAAAAGACACACAGGTAGACAAATTACCTGTTTCCCTGGACACACTCAATAATCACTTCACAGGTATAACTACTACTCCAAAGGATAAAGAACAAACAATAAATGAATTATCACTGACAAATCAACCCGACAGAGAACATTTCCACTTCTCATATGTTACAGACTACGTCGTAAAGAAAGCCATAATGCGAATAAAAACCAAAGCAGAAGGAACTGACCGTATAAATATTACTTTACTGAATAAAATAATCGAAGCTATACTACCTACTATAACTCATATTTTTAACTCCTCACTACAAACTTCTACATATCCCTCATTGTGGAAACAAGCCCTCGTACGTCCACTGCCTAAAGTTAAAACGCCCTCAACCCCGAACGACTTTCGACCCATTAGCATTTTAACTACTCTTTCAAAAGCTCTGGAACGATTAGTCCATAAACAACTGACTGAATACCTAAATGATTACAACCTTCTAGATCAATTTCAGTCAGGCTTCAGGACAGGACACAATACAAATACTGCTCTACTAAATATTTTCGAAGACATACGCGAAGCTGCTGATAATCGAAAACTTACCATTCTTACATTACTGGACTTTAGTAAAGCATTCGACACGGTAGACTTGGACTTATTGTTGCATAAACTTAAAAACCTCTTACTCTCTGATAGTGCCACGAAATGGTTCAATTCCTACCTTCATGAGCGCCAGCAATCTGTTATAGGAAATCATACATTATGTTCTTCTTGGTCCTTCCGTAAAGCTGGGGTTCCACAGGGTTCGGTACTTGGACCTTTGCTTTTTTCAATCTACATAAATGACATATCTAACTCCCTAAAGCATTGCAAACATAATTTATTTGCAGACGACATGCAAATCTACATCCACACAGACAAATATTCACTAAATGACGCTGTTGCCAAAATTAACGAGGATCTTGACTCACTAATGACTTGGACAGTTAAATATGGACTGCAATTAAATCCTAAAAAGTCACAATCAATCATTATGGGTCATCAGAGACTATTATCTACAATTAACCTAAACACAGTTTCGCATGTGTCACTAAACGGAGTTCAAATCCCTTATAGTGAGACAGTAAAAATTCTAGGAGTATTTATTGACAAAAACTTAAATTGGAATACACAAATAAACCATACATGCAAAACAGTCTTCTCAATAATACATTCATTAAATCGTGTACGAAATTGTTTGCCATTCGCCCTTAGGAAAATGTTAGTAGAAACACTTGCAATGCCCCATTTTGATTATTGTGACACTCTTTTTACAGACTTAAATATTATTTCCACTCAAAGACTTCAACGTGTTCATAATTCTTGCGCACGTTTTATTTGTGGTATTCGCAAATTTGACCATGTTACACCGTCCCTGGAACAATTATCGTGGTTTCGTCTAAGAGATCGTAGAACTGTCCATTCCCTATCCCTTCTCTATAAAATACTTCACACATCATCGCCTAATTATTTATCACGCCGCTTCATCAGACTATCCGACACACATAATCTTGACACTCGATCCCATCAGCACATTGTCCTTTATATCCCTCCTCATCACACTGTATATTATTCATTATCTTTTACGGTGTCACTTACCAAAACATGGAATTCCCTTCCACCCTATGTCAGAGACTGTCAAACTATAACATCCTTCAAAAACAAACTAAAGAATTATTTAATAACAAACTAACTTATACACCTCACTGATAGTATTCTTTTAGCAATATTAATATATTTAATTATTTATGTAAATAATATTAAGAATAACAAATATTTTTATTTGTTTTGTTTTAAATATTGTATAATCGTAAAATTAGTTTTCTATATCTCATTATTTTCCTGTTTTTTATATACACTAGACAGGGACAATTTAATATGTCTTGCTTGTATACATTTAATTATTAGTTTTAGTCTTAATTTTAACTAATATTATCTGGTTGTATTACAGAAAGCATTGGCTGTTTAAAAAAGAGGCAAAACAAGAAATGGTTTGATGAGAAATGTGCCGACATTGTAAAGAAAAGAAAGCTAGCAAAAATGAAATGGTTACACGAGCCAAATGAGGTAAATTTAGAGCAATTGGGTAGTATTAGACGGGAAACCACCAAGTTACTAAAGAGTAAAAAGAGGGAATATTTGAAAGAGAAGATTAATGATCTTGAAATGAATGCAAAAAATAGGAACATTAGAGAATTATATCAGGGAATTAGTATAGAGAAGAAAGGGTTTCAGGCTAAAACAAACATAATTCGGAATGAAAATGGGGATATGATTGCAGATTCTAGGAGTATATTAAATAGATGGAAAAGTTACTTTAATAAGCTATTAAATGTACATACAGAACAGGACATTGAGGAGGATAAGTTACAGACAGCAGAAATGCTAGTCGCAGGACCAAATGCATCAGAGGTTGAAATGGCGATTGAAAAATTGAAGATGTATAAAGCATCAGGTTCAGATGAGATCCCAGCAGAACTGATAAAATCAGGGGGAGAAAAATTGATGGACAAGATACGCTGGTTGCTTAGTATGATTTGGGAAAAAGAAGCTCTTCCAGATGAATGGAAGGAATCAATTATCGTACCAATCTATAAGAAAGGAGATAAAACTGATTGCAACAACTACAGGGGCATCTCATTACTTTCAACTTCGTACAAAATTCTAACAAATATATTAGTAAGCAGACTTACTCCCTATATTGATGACATTGTAGGAGATCATCAATGTGCATTTAGAAGAAACAGGTCTACAACAGATCAGATTTTTAGTATAAGACAGATTTTAGAAAAGAAATGGGAATATAATGGTACTGTACATCAACTATACGTAGACTTCAAAAAAGCATATGATTCAATTAAGAGGGAGAAGTTATATAGTATCCTACTGGAGTTCGGAATTCCTAAAAAGTTAGTTAGACTTATACGAATGTGTCTAAATGGCTCAAAGAGTAGGGTGCGAGTAGGCAAACAGTTTTAAGACACTTTTGTAATCCAGAATGGGTTGAAGCAAGGAGATGCACTATCTCCTCTACTATTTAATTTTGTACTAGAGCATGCCATTAAATCTTTAGAGAATGAGGAAGGCTTACAACTGAATGGTATTAATAAGCTGTTAGCTTATGCTGATGATGTAGTACTACTGGCCGATAGCGAGGAGATACTAAAGACCAACATGCACACACTATTGAGTAACACTAAGAAATTAGGACTGGAAGTAAATATCAGTAAAACTAAACATATGGTCACAGGTAGAAGTTCAGTATATAATGGAAATGGACAGCTAATGACAAATGAGGGAAATTTTGAGGAAGTGGCTGAATTCAAATACCTAGGAACAATAATCACAAATAGGAATGAGACGCACAAAGAAATTAAACATAGGCTCAATTCTGGAAATGCATGCTATTATGCATTGCAGAGACTTCTGATGTCCCAACTACTTTCAAAAAACGTTAAGCTGAAAATATATAAAACTATTATTCTACCAGTTATATTGTATGGGTGCGAAACATGGACTCTTACTTTAAGGGAGGAAAGGAGATTACGAGTATTTGAGAATAAAGTACTTAGGAAAATTTTTGGACCAAAGAGAGATGGACAGACAGGTGAATGGAGAAGACTTCATAACAATGAACTACATGGTCTTTATAGGAAGCCAGATATAATAAGAACAGTTAAGTCTCGTAGACTGCGATGGGCAGGACATGTTGCGCGTATGGGGAATGAAAGGCGTGCATGGAAGCTTCTTGTAGGAAAGCCAGAGGGAAAACGGCCAGTTGGTAGACCAAGAATGAGGTGGGAGAACAATATTAACTATGATTTGAGGGAAGTAGATTATACAGGGAATGATTGGCAAGCATTAGCTCGGGATAGGGATGTATGGAGAGCTTATGTCCGCGCGGCCATGAACCTACGGGTTCGATAGTGCCAGTGAGTAAGTAAGTAAGTAAGTAATATGTATATTAGATATTATCTTTTGATCAAATTTTTACTTAGTGTTTAATATTAGAGTTAATTAAGATTGTTATGTTCTTATGTAATATATGTTTGTCCTGGTGAGTGGAAGAGAAGGCCACATGTCCGTAACTCCACCAGGCTAAATAAATCTTAAATCTTAAATCATAGAATGTAAGTAAATATTTTTAGTTAATAGTTAATTGTTAAGTTAAGGAGTTAAGATGAGAGTTTTTAGGTGAAATTTTAATTTTAATCTGTCTTAACCAATGGATTGGTCATGCTTTCAGTTATATGGCGGCACCTGTACTCAGCGTTTCCTTTTCCATTCTTGTTCTAAATCATAGAATGTAAGTAAATATTTTTAGTTAATAGTTAATTGTTAAGTTAAGGAGTTAAGATGCGTGTTTTTAGGTGAAATTTTAATTTTAAGCTGTCTTAACCAATGGATTGGTCATGCTTTCAGTTATATGGCGGCACCTGTACTCAGCGTTTCCTTTTCCATTCTTGTTCTAAATCATAGAATGTAAGTAAATATTTTTAGTTAATAGTTAATTATTAAGTTAAGGAGTTAAGATGAGAGTTTTTAGGTGAAATTTTAATTTTAATCTGTCTTAACCAATGGATTGGCCATGCTTTCAGTTATATGGCGGCACCTGTACTCAGCGTTTCCTTTTCCATTCTTGTTCGAAATCATAGAATGTAAGTAAATATTTTTAGTTAATAGTTAATTGTTCAGTTAAGGAGTTAAGATGAGAGTTTTTAGGTGAAATTTTAATTTTAATCTGTCTTAACCAATGGATTGGTCATGCTTTCAGTTATATGGCGGCACCTGTACTCAGCGTTTCCTTTTCCATTCTTGTTCGAAATCATAGAATGTAAGTAAATATTTTTAGTTAATAGTTAATTGTTAAGTTAAGGAGTTAAGATGAGAGTTTTTAGGTGAAATTTTAATTTCAATCTGTATTAAGCAATGGATTGGTCATGCTTTCAGTTATATGGCGGCACCTGTACTCAGCGTTTCCTTTTCCATTCTTGTTCGAAATCATAGAATGTAAGTAAATATTTTTAGTTAATAGTTAATTGTTAAGTTAAGGAGTTAAGATGAGAGTTTTTAGGTGAAATTTAAATTTTAATCTGTCTTAACCAATGGATTGGATTTCCGTCGATTTATGAATAATTTATTTTAGCCATATATTTCAGTAATTAAGAAACCTATCCTTAAGAGTTCAAGTATTATAATAATTGTAGCAATTTTTATGGCGTTATTTTACAACTCAGGTCCCTAGCGTTAGTATTTAAATGTAGGCACGAAAGAGCTGATTCATTTTACTTAGCTATTTCTGATTTAAAGCTTGAGATTATTTCACGTACCATCACGAAAGTCACACTTAGGATTTTACATCCTAATAAATCGATCGATGTGAGTCGAATTTGAAACATCGAACTTTAGAATCAGAAGCGAGCATAGAAACCATTAAACCATCTGGACCAACACCATAAAATTAATACAACTTCAGTCGGTCTCAATAATTGCCCTAGATCCAAGGGTCGTGAGATTAAACACGGCCGACGTAGAACTATTTTTCAGCGCGTAAAAATCTAGGCAGGGCAAATTCGAAGGGAAGTAAAATCTTGAATTTGTGAAATTACTGGTTAGATAATTTTGGCAAAGATAATTATATATCATAGGTGTAGATAATATTATTTATTTCAATCATTTTTCAAAGGGTTAGATTTTAATTATGCGGGATATGTTCAATGGACATTGTTCATGTCGCTGTAATACAACATATTTCAATGAAATAAATACAGACCTCCAGCATTTACTACTCTATTCAAATATAAATATTTATCCAACTATCAAAATTCAAATAAAATAAAATAGTGAACTATCTTTAGTATCGCCCTGTGAAATGCTTTACCTACCTGCGATACAACATATTTCATGTCACAAGGAACAGTTGCGTAAGTTTAGAGTTCTATTGTACTTATCAAATTACTCAGTATCTCAGCTGCCATGTAATGTATGTTTCTAATTATTTATTGAAGATGAATTAATAGTATTAAAACTACTGTTTCTATCCCCGTTCTCATATCGTTAAATTACTCTCGATGAGGAAAATAAGAGGGCTTACTAGGAAAATTAAAACCCGTCAGTCCTGAAACACAGTATCGGCAAGTGTAGCATATGACCACTCAGATATGGAAATTACAACACTGATAAAATTCTCAAGTACAGATACTATTTGACTTCGCGTTAGTCTCGGATTAAAAATCAATACTAACAAAATTCATGATAAAATCATGTTGAGATATTAGTGGACATGAAACCCTTCCTTCCAAGGTGGCGAGCTTGACTGAGCTTCAATCGTAATGTAGAAGTGACTCTGAACAACAGTCAGATATAAACAGGAGCTGGATTCAGACTTACAAAGTATACTTCGATGGAATATAAAAGTTGCGCACTGACTGTTCGGAAAATGTGTAGTGAAATATAACCATGCAAAGTGGTTTTATTCGTACCGGGATATGGTTATGTTGCTGTAATAAAATAGACTTCAACGTTATTCTAAACTGTTGCTGTAACCAGACGTTACAGAAAACTATTCTAACCCCATTCCATCTGACGTCATGTACAATGGTCGCATCAAGCGTACGCTGATATCGTTTCCATCTCTAGATATTAGTCGCAATAGAAACATTATAAAATTGAATGCCTGGTGGGTTCAGTCTTCTCAGCTGATAAAATACGTAGATATCTCGAAATTGGTTCCATCCTCAGCAGATAGTTCTTTTGCTACTGCTGTTGGAATCGGTTTAGAAAGGCCTACAATGTTTTAGAAGTTTTAACGTTCAGGACACAAAGTATCAGGTATTCAATTTTATAATTTTGTATTACAACTTTTATAGCGAATTAAAAAGAGGAGACTTTGATCCACTAATTTCCAGTACTGTATGTCACTCTTCCATCTGAACACGTTAAGGTAAGACAACTAGAATTTGTGCAATATGAGGTTCGCGGTCCGGAATATAAAACGAAATGGAGCAATGAAAATGAAACAAGAAAACGAAGTAAATGTTGATGGAGTGGGGATTACAAAGCTTCGCCATTTTCTGCTTCAACAAACTTCAACAAGATGGCGGATCGGTTACAATTCACTTTTATGTCCCTCCTCCCACACTTGGCTGGAGTTCGCTTTTAGTGCAATGCGAAACAAGAGGACATTGTGGTTATTCGGTCGGACCTGCCATCAAACGAGGTGCAAACACCAACCCTAGTTGTGCACTGAATATAGAAAACACCAGAGCATCCAATTTGTTCAAGTATGGTTGCACAATAAAAACAACTTCAAAATTCTAAGCTCTAGTACAAAAACGAATACGAGTTACTGTCAAAATTTTAATTGACGTTTTCTTTGTGGTTTTGTGATGGGATTGATTACTGTAATAGCTGACACAATACTATTTTAAAAGTTTAATTGATGTTTGGAAAGTTAGCAATACAGCTGGACGCAGAACTCGCACCCTTGCGTGTTGAAATATCTTCTCTTCTTCTTCTTCTTCTTCACGGTTCAGGCTTATTTACTAGACTGTTCCGGCTCCAAATTGCTGCTCTTTCCATCTTTTCCTTGGTCTTCCCAAACTTCTTCCTCGTGGTGAATAGCTGTATGCTGCTTTTGGTATTCTATTCTCAGTCATCCTTGTCAAGTGTTCTTTCCAGTTTATCCTGTATTTCTCTATTGTTGAGTTTAATTCCTCTATTTTAGTAGTTGTCTTATTTCTGTGTTATGTTTGTTGAGCAAGTCCAAAGGCTTTAAAGAGGCAGCCCCTCCAAAGGACTAACCCTCCAGTACGTTAGTAGCGTACTCAGGAGACACTTCAAAATACTTACAAGCTCCAAAGTGTTGAACTATGATTCAATAATAGGAACACTATTACTCTTCTTTCTTTTCTTCTACTTATTCTTCTTCTCTATTGCACTTTACCCTTCTCACCTTATATGTACTTTTGCATGCCCTAAAGTGGCACGACCTGCCGGGAGAAGGATTATAAATTATGGCTCATACATACACATTTTTGACCCCACAAGAGCATGGGGAGTCTCCCCGAAGGAGTGGTTAGGGCTTCCTCCGATATATTACAACATTAAGACGAAACATACCATTGACATATAAAGCCATACTAAACATGGCCAATAGGATGATTATATGATGGTCAGATGATGTATAGAGACCGTTTGGACCTTAAGATGTCCTCAAAATTGTCTTACAGGTGAGGAAAACAATAATAAAATTAAATAAAAACTTGAAATTAAAATGATTTCGTATAAAACTAGATATAGGTTTACTTCAGGTAGCGACGCTACCCCTGTTAAATTCTAAATCGGAATTTAAAGTCCGAAGAGAAAAGTTATAAAAAACATACCCAGTCAACTGATGTGATTATATTTTTAACATATGCAATCACTCAATATTTCTAAACGTGCACCACTGTTTTTTTTGTTTTTCTTTACTATTGTCTTCATCTTCTTCTGCACTTTCTAGATTAGGCATTTGTTGTCTGTTCCGTCTTCACAAATAGATCTAAGACCAACTCTTCTGAGGACGTCCGACATCTCTCCTTCTTCTCGGAAAATAATGTAAGATTTTATTAGGTAATCTATATTCTTCCATTCTTTCTACATGTTGTTTTCACTGAATCTTGTTGCTAAATATCGCTCATTTGCTGCAAGAACGTCATAACTCAAAAAACATAGTTTTTCAGGAGAAGCATTTAAAAGTTTGAAATCCATATACCTTTGCCTGTATTTGTCATAAATATTAAATTACTATATCAACTCATTGTGTACAATAGCTTATGTCGTTCTTGCTGAATACAGAACTGAGTTTTGTCTTTCATGTAGTACCAATAACACAAAATCGAAAATTTTTTAGTTATGACGTTGTTGCAGCAAATGACCGATATATTTTCTTTTATGGAGTAAATATGTAGTTCTTTACGGACACCCTTGTTCCTTATCTGGTCCATTCTAGTGCATCCTTTTATTCTTCTTAAGAATTTCATCTGTGCTGCTTGGATTTTACATACAAAAAGACAGGGACCGCCATTGTTTCATAAAATTTTAATTTTGTTTGTTTATGGGCTTTATTTTTCAACGTTCTATTTATTGTCCCACAAGTAGCTTGAAACTGATGAGTTTTGTATTCGATATCTTTATCATACCCATAGCTGATATCACATTCTAAATATTTAAAGTGGGATACTTGTTCAATAATTTCGTCTCTAATTATTATTTCATCTCTAATTTTTATTTTACTATTGTTTTATTCCTATTCTCATTCTTCTAGTCCAAGAGATTAAAAAATAATAAATAATCTTTCTAATTTTCATCATGATTCAATGAAAATTATCAAACAATTTTTTTATATTCTATTATTTCTGTATGATTACAGAAAATCAATAATTATATCCTGTTAAAGCTCTTCTACAGGATGGTGCATTTAAAGTAAATTTAAATTACTTAAAAAATTGTGAAATTGAAGTCAATTTGAATTGTGCAAACTAACCAAGATCTAAAAAAAAAAAAAAAAAGGCTGAGTATGTTAAATATAGTAATACAATATTTTACTTATGAACTTATCAAACTTTTAATAGAATATTAAAGTTTTCTTCTATATAATAATTTAACAAAATTCTTATAAATTATAATTAAAAATAACGTCAAGCTCGTAGGTAGCCTCATTGTGAATATTGAACCCATTTTACGCGAGGTTACTGAAATCTGTGTTTTATCGGTAATTTCATCCGTAACAACCCGTAGACCACAGCAGGGAACAAAATACAATTAAATTTGCCGTATTTTTTAAAAGAAAGTAACAACAAATTTCAAATGTATTAAAAAAATTTTGCCAGGTTGTGACCTATAACAGATGAAGATGTCCTGTGCCTTATACTTCATCTATTTTCGTCTTCATTCCGGGAGGTGGTCGAGTTTTAAACAGAAACCTCCAACTTCCTCGGTCATTCTATGTCTTTTATTTCAAAATTTACATCAATTAAATTATTCTTTTCTCAATATTATCCTTAACTTGTTTTCCCATCAAGATCTTCGCCGACTCTAGGTCCCTTTCCTCGTAATCTTGTATTGCGGGTATTTTGAAACTGATTTGGTGCAAGATGCAACCTCAGAAATGTGTTATACATTTTTACTGTATGTAATATGTATATGTGACCTAATGTAAGTCTATTTTAATGAATTTTAATAGAAATAATATATGTGACCAATTTTAATTGTATGAAGAAATGTTTATGGGACGAATTTTCTGTAACGAGTGTTCCCCAAACCAGTGGATAAAGCTGTCACCGGGAGATGTTAATAATAAGACCTATTTTACTATTTTCTCTTATTCGAAAAATAGTACCTTGTGTTATATTTCTGTATGTGAAGTTGAAGGTAGTAGCATGCATGAAATAGTTATTTGCCATAATAACGCATTATTTTACCAACACAAATGGAACATTAGTATTTAAAAAATACTTAAAAATTACTAACTACATAGCTTTACAAGTAGTTGAGAATAAAGTTCTCAAGACAATTTTTGGACAAAGAGAGATGAACAAACAGGCGAATGGAGGAGACTGCATAACAGTGAGCTACATGATATTTTTTTGGGAAATCATATAGGCCTATAATAAGAGTAAATCTTAGTCTGGGATGGGCAGGACATGTGGAACTAATGTGGAATGAAAGAGGAACTTGGAAAATTATTGTAGGAAAACCAGAGGGAAAGCGTCCAGTAGGTAGGCCAAGAATGAGGTGAGAGAATACTATTAATCATGATTGGAAGTAAATTGATTAGAGGATGCATGGAGATCTTACGTCCGCGTGGTCATGAACCAACGGATACGATAGTGCCAGTGAGTTGGAGTTATAGTGCGACATGTCCTTGACCTAACAGCTGGCCGCTCGATTCACACCCAAATGTGTCCACGGAGGTAGACGATCATCCAGCTCATATAAGCTTGACATGATGTCATCTTGTCGATTTACCAAGTCGTTATAGTTGGTTTTCTTAACCTGGAACAGCTACCTAATGTTGCTACCCAAATTGCTGGTTGACAATTGGTTCTATGGTGGCCGATATTCCACGATAAAATTGCCTCCCCATGGGATCTCAAAGCACGAAATTTCCCCAGAATACAACAAAATCACAAAATTAAATTATAAGAGTGGCATTTGTTAGAACTATTTAACGAATAAAATTAAGCTGTTCACTCACAAATCATTATTTAAATATAGTTATTAAAAATATTTACAGGCCTACATTTAATGTAAACGGCGACGTTTGAAAACAAATGAGAAATGTTTGATTGTGTTTTATTTGTTCATCATTGCAACTTGATCATTTTATTTAATGCCAAATAGGATCGCAATTTTGTAACAATGCGTGCTAGTGGAGAGAAACAAAAAGTATCAAACTGTACACTATAACAAACATTATAGGTTATTATTTTATTTTTTTAGGAAAACAAATCAGGAAAATTATAATTTAGAAACAAAATTATTGAACACTCAATTGTCAAAGGTCGAAGGAATCTGTTCATTATTTGTTATATTCAACGTACTTGTTAGGGAATTAGTCACAGCAAAATAATGCTCTGACCTGTTGAGAATATTAAAAAGGAGGAGATTTCTTTATTTTGGTAAACAGAATTCGATAAATATCGAGGAGAAACGCGACTGTCATTGGTTGTAAAACAAAATTCATTGAAACGTGATTGGTCATTGACTCTCATATGGGCACGAATTAAACAAAAGATTCAATAATATCTTTGAAGAATAAAAATAATAAAAATTCTGGAACTCTAACGAAAGGTCAATCACGCAAACATTAACTATACTACGAACGTAATTCGCATGTTCCGGTGTATATTAAAACCTTTACAATCCTACTGTTTCCACCTTAAAATATAATGAAAGCATTCCGACTGAAGTGCATATACTATACATGCACTTTGGTGCATGTTTAATGTAGGCCTAAATAAAACTTATTTTATTTTCACATTATAATTTTTTGCTATATGGTTTACCAGATTTATGTCACAGGCAGGCCATGATTTTATGAATTAAAGTTCTTTAGACAAGGGCACGAAAGTACCCCGTCTTCGAACCACATAGATAATTTAGGCAATTTAAATCTACAAGTCTGAATGACCTTGGAAACAATTTTGTGACTGGCTCCGAAAATCGAACTCGCATGTCACAAATTAAAACCCCTAGAAATTATTAAAGAATCAAAGTACTCTTCTTTTAATGCAAATATTAAAAGTAAGAATTTTCTTATTTATTTTCTGTCTTACTATAAAGACGACTTTTAACCAGTTTCTCTACATTAAAAGTTTTCTCTCCACATATTTAGGTTTCCAGACTTCAAATAAATAACTAAAGAAAAAAGTTTATAATTGTAGAAAGCTATTAAAACCCAATTTCACAAACAACTGCTTACTTCGTAGTATACTATTTTCATGTCAGTAATATGTGGTCTGAAGACCTACTAGCTCCTCTCCTATTCAATTTATGAATAGTGCTTGTAGTCAAATGTTTTCAGGATAAGCATAAATACAAGTTGAGGTATTAATCAGCTCTGCGTATGCAGAATATATAAATAAAACTACATGTGCCTACAAAATCACATGTTGAAATACATTACCGGTATTAAATTAATAGACAATAACAACTTAGGAAATTTTTTAAGAAGTGTCGATTTCAATTATCTACGAACAATTACACTGGTCAAGATGATTTTTGTCTCAAGAGTACCAATAGTTGTACTTTATGCAATTTTGTATCTTGTTTTCAAATATGTATTCGGAATTTCTCCATCACCAACAGTTTTTTATTTCAATTTAAATTAATGGATTTAAATAATTATCTTTTTAATAAACGTTTTCTCGTCCATTTGTCCATTGTAAAATACAACGAAATGAGCTAACTCAGGAGATTTCAGCTCTGGAAAAGACGTATCAAGTTAAATGGAATCCTAATATGCTGGCCGATTATTTTTGGACCATCAAGAGGGATGCTCCACAGGCGAAATATAGCAGAAAATCGTAATTTCTTCCTTTTCTAGAGAGTCCGAATGTTCGAATATTGTGTAGTTACCAATGTAGAAAATATTAAAGTGTTTGAAATTATAAATGCCTGTCTCTCGGAAACCTTGCGAGATGGAGAAAAACCGATATCATATTTGAAATCAAGAGAACAAATATTATAAGAATCACACGTATTTTCTTTCTGAGACAAACAAATGTTAGTTCTTGTTGCTCAGTGTAATTAATGTAAGAATGAACTGCATAAATAAATTGAACATAGATCCATCTCTTCAAACACGTTACATGGACTTTTGTCATTCTAAAATCTCTAAAAACGTTAAAATAAAATTATATACAACGGTTATATTTTATGGATGCGAAAAAAACTTATTTAAAGAGAGAATAAAATATTACTAGTATTTGATAATAAAGTTCTTAGGTAAAACGCATGGACCAAAGAGAGGCGAAAATGCAGGAAAATAAAAAAGTACATGATTATGTACATGATCTTTGTGGGAAACCAGATGTAATGAAATCAGTCTCGTAGAGTGCGATGGGTAAGACATATGGCACGAATGGGAAATGAAACTTCTTGTAGCCAAATCAGAGTGAAATCGCCCGGAAGATAGATTAAGAATGAGAAGGGAGAATGACATTAACCATTACTTGAGAGAGATGAAACATATAGGGAACTGATTAGAAAGTATAGCTCTTGGGTTGCAATACTGGCACAATTAAAAAATTACTATTTTTGAGTTAGTACACTTTTCATTACCTCAAAATATTTTTATTCCCTTCAGCAACAGCAGTTAATCGATTAGTTCACTATTTCTAATTAATCTTTATATTGATGCCATTCTAGGAGATCATCAATGTGGATTTAGAAGAAACAGGCCTACAACAGATCAGATTTTTAGTATAAGACTGATTTTAGAAAATAAATGGGAATATAATGGTACAGTACATCAACTATACGTAGACTTAAAAAAGGCATACGATTCAATTAAGAGGGAGAAGTTATACAGTATCCTGCTAGAGTTCGGAATTCCTAAAAAGTTAGTTAGACTTATACGAATGTGTCTAAATGGCACAAACAGTAGGGTGCGTGTAGGCAAACAGCTTTCGGACGCTTTTGAAATCCCGAATGGGTTGAAGCAAGGAGAAGCACTATCTCATCTACTATTTAATTTTGTACTAGAGCATGCCATTAAATCTTTAGAGGATGAAGAAGGCCTACAACTCAATGGTATTAATAAGCTGTTAGTGTATGCTGATGACGTAGTACTATTGGACGATAGCGAGGAGATAAGGCCAACATGCACACACTACTGAGTAACATTAAGAAATTGGGACTAGAAGTAAATACCAATAAAACTAAATATATGGTCACACATAGATACACATTATATATTGGAAATGGACAGCTAATGACAAATGAGGGAAATTGTGAGGAAGTGGCTGAATTCAAATACCTAGAAACAATTATCACAAATAGGAATGAGATGCACAAGGAAATTAAACATAGGCTCAATTCTGGAAATGCGTGTTATTATGCATTCCAGAGACTCTTGACATCCCAATTCCTTTCAAAAAACTTTAAACTGAAAATATATAAAACTATTATTCTACCAGTTATATTATATGGATGCGAAAGATGGACTCTTACTTTAAGGGAGGAAAGGAGATTACGAAAATTTGAGAATAAAGTTCTTAGAAAAATTTTTGGACTAAAGAGAGATGGACAGGTGAATGGAGAACACTGCATAACAGTGAATTACATGGTCTTTATAGGAAGACAGATATAATAAGAACAGTTAAGTCTCATAGACTGCGATGGACAGGACATGTGGCACCAATGGGGAATGAAAGACGTGCATGAAAGCTTCTTAGGAAAACCAGAGGGAAAACGCCCAGTTGGTAGACCAAGAATGAGGTGACAGAATAACATTAACTATGATTTGAGGGAAGTAGATTATACAGGGGATGGTTGGAAAACATTAGCTTAGGATAGGGATGTATGGAGAGCTTATGTCGGCGCGGCCATGATACGGGTTCGATAGTGCCAGTAAGTTAGTTATTTTTAATTGAACTATTTTTCAACTGTAATATTGATTAAATTTTTGTTTTGCAATACCCGATAGATGAAACATACAGGGAACTGATATGAAAATATCTCTCATGGGCTGCAATAGTGGCAGAATTAAAAAATTACTATTTTTGAGTTAGTGCACTTTTCATTACCTTAAAATAGTGTTCTTCCTTTCAGCAACAATTGTTAATTAATTAGTTCTCTATTTCCAATTGAACTATTTTTCAAATGATGACATGCTTGTTTTCCAATACCCTTTTTATATTTACGTGAATTTATGAATACATTTGTGTGTGCTTTACACAATTTTACAGAGAAAGGTAATAAAACAGGAATGTGAACTAGTAACCATTAGATTAGAAATCCTGTTGTATTTAGCTCGGAATTCAATTCCATTAATAAAAAAGTGGAGAGGGAGGATATTGCTTGTTTTCTACACAGTTTAGTTTCTGACCGCTAGAGGGAAATAATCACTTCTCTTTTATTCGACCTGGCACAAATTCCTTTTAAACAGTTACAAATGTTTCTCTGCTTATCACCACTAACTGCATTGTTTTAACTTCACAAACATTATTTATTGCGACCATTTTGTACTTGAAACTATTTTCAAACATTTGTTTGTATCCAAATATAACTTCTACTAAGGAAATCAAAAACGTTCTTTTTTTAGAGGTACCCAATTTTAGAGACAAGAAATTAGTTGAAATGATTTTTATTTTAAATGTTTAAATATATCAAAGTAACAAGAGAAGTAAATGTTTTTCACATTTAGGACTAATTTATCAAGGTTTATTTTTATTTCAAAAACACAATTTAATGAGACTATTTAACTCATGCCCCAAATGGGAGTCAATGATTTCTGTTTTACAACCAATCAGAGTCGTGTTTCACGAAATATGTATCAGTGTTAAATTTACCATATTAAAGAAAGCTCCTCCTTTTTAATATTCTGAACAGGTCTGACCATTATTTTGCAGTGACTGAGCCTGTGAGAAATACGGCTACCAGATTGTATATATAGTGCATGAATGTCAACACATGCCGCTGCGGAGTTAATATAAAAACATTTGTAGCAATTGATTATACCACCAAAAAAAGAAACCACTATTTGCACTTTCTTAAATGTATTTTTTCCCAGGTAATAATCCAGAAAAATATAATTGTCATATTTACATCATACGACATCAGAAATGAATTAATATACAGTTTGATGTGTTTCATTTTTTCTCTACTAGAGAGAATTCTTACTATATTGCGTTCCTTTGGCAATAAATAGTATGATCTGGTTGCATGATAAACAAAAGAAGCAGATGAAGCGTACCTGTCGTTTCTCATTTGTTTTCAAACATCGCCGTTTACATTAAATATATAAATATTTTTAAATAACTATAGTTAAATAATGATTTGTGAGTAAACAGCTTAATTTTATTCGTTAAATAGTCCTAACAAATGCCACTCTTGATTTCCAATTTATCGATAATTTGGAAATCACTCGTGGCATTACTTATGATACCACTACTATTTATGATAAATATGGAAAAATACTCAATTATACCATACATTTAAGTATGGACTATTTAGCATTGAAATATAACAGCATTTTCCCCCCTTCTGTAATCTTTTATATGAATATAGACACAGTAACGTATTACAATTTCGTATTATTTTCGCAAGCAATATAAATATTTAGCATATTTGTATGAATAACAAATAATTTTTACTTTTTGCATTATTTATTGAGTATATTAAGGGGATGGAATATTATATATCGCAAATATAATGACCTAACGTAATTAAAATTAATGAACATGTAAAATAATTGAAATTCTGTGAACTTAAAATATATATGAATAATTGATATAATTTTCAAAATGAAGATGGACTTTACTTATAAAATGTGTTTCTGTAACTTCATATTTCAGTTCAATATGCACGCGAGAAAGTACAATAATTTAATATTTAAATATGAAAAGCAATTTGTTATTCACATATACATTAACTATGATTTGAGGGAAGTATATTATATAGGGAATGATTGGAAAGCATTGGTTCAGGATAGGTATGTGTGGAGAGCTTACGTCCGCGCGGCCATGAACCTACGGCTTCGATAGTGCCAGTGAGTAAGTAAATAAGTATTCACATATTTATCCTTATCTAACTTCAGATAATATTTATTATATTAGTTATTTTCTCCCTAAATCTATGACTATTCTTTCCATATTTTACTTACTTTTTACTTTTGAGGGCCTCTCCACTTTTCAGCGGTTACCCTGTATTCCCATTCGCCATTCTTGCCGATCACGCCATTCATCCTCCTCCAGACATCGGTCGTTCATCAATCTATGGATCTCTCCTCTCCAAGTTGTTCTTGGCCTGCCCCGTTTCCTTCTACCAGAAGGTGACCATTCCGAAAGAGTTTTGAGCCACCTATCATCCTCCATTCTCCTGACATGGCCATACCACTGAAAAGCTCGTGTTTCGATCCTTTCCACCACTGTCTCCTCCATATCCATCATCTGCCTCACTTCTTCATTTCTTCTTCTTTCCAACCTGGACACCCTGGCACTGCGTCTTATTCCATCCATCTCCACTGCCAAGATCTTAGTTTTTTGTCCCTCTACCAAAGTACATCCCCACCATAAGTCATTATGCTTTCCACAAGACTTCAAAATCCTCTTCTTCATGTGGTTTGACATGGTCCTACTCCACAGTACCCCATTCAACATTTTTATGGCTCTTCGTGCTTGTACTAACCTGCTATATACTTCATCTTTACAACTCCCTGATTCATCAATAAGTGATCCCAAATATTTGAATTTTTTAACAGCTCTAATAATTCCTTGGGATAGGGATATATCTCGTCCACTTTCCTTATTTTAAACATATTAAATACTTTAATACCCGTCTCTGCATCAGATTTCATATTTAAATGTTTTTAAAAATCGTCCTATTTCTGCTGTAATTTCAGCGCCACGTGTAAGCTGCTGTTTTTTTTTTTAAGTTTTGGGTATTCTTATTAAAATTGTCTTTAATGTGTTACAATTTCAATTGGAGGTTTATAGTTTATTGCCGTTTATATAATTCTCCCATAAAAGGCTGACATTCAATTTTATTTCTGATTGTTCCTCAAATACAATACAAATATATTCCACGAGATATACAGGGGGATTCAAAAGTCACTATACATTTTGTGTTTAGACAGGTATTATTACACATTATGTAATAATTCTGAAACATATGCCACGGTAGGACATAGGTTAATTTCAATGCATTTCAATGTGATCACTTTGCACGTCTAGACACAACTACCATCGCTCCACTACACTGCGAAACACTTTCTCAAGCATAGCTGGTGTAATCTTAGCAGCCGCGGCTCTAATCCGCTGTTTTAGCTGTTGAATGTTGTTTATCTTCACCTGGTACAGGTCAGACTTTATAAACCCCCAGGCAAAAATGTTTAAAGATGTTAGGTCTGGGGAGCGGGGAGGCCATATCATTGGCGTTGCATAGCCAATCCGTCTACCGGGAAAACCTTGATTTAGGTAGTCCCGAACCGTAATGGCAAAATGAGGTGGTGTCCCATCCTGTTGAAAAACAACAGTATCCATAATACCATTAGATATCAATTGGGGTTCCAAAACCTGTTCCAACATATCTAGGTATATGTTTCCAGTAACAGGTTTCTCTGCAAACATGAAGGTCCGGTAAACTGTTGACCTGGTTAATCCTAACCACGCATTTACTTTGGGTGTGTCCCGTTCCCACTCCTGCATCTCATTTGGTTGGTCATCTGCCAATATCCTGCAATTGTGTCTATTGACATGTCCACATGTGTGGTATGCAGCCTCATCACTAAATAAGGCATTTTCCATTAAATTGTTATTTTCCACAGCTTCTAGTAGATCATGACACGCAGCTTGTCTGGATACATAGTCCTCAACTTCAAATTTATGCACGACCTGGATGTGATACGCATGTTTGTGCAATTTGTAGCGGAGATTTCTCCACACAGTGGTTTCAGGAATACCCAGCTCTCCCGGTTGATGCAGAGGGGCTGCGAGTGATCGTATCCTGTACATTTTGCACGGTATCTGGTGGTACGACTGATTTCCCTGCACGCTCTTCATCTGCAACACTACCAGTACGCTGAAATTTATTGACCAGGTTCTTTATAGCCAGCCTGGAGGGGCTTGGTTTCCTAAATTGACGGGCGAAATCTGCCCGCGTTTGTTCATACGTCATACCACGAAGATGAGCAGAAACAACAGCTATTCTTTCTTCTTTGGTTAGCATACTGTCATATTACCTTCAACAAAAATGAATACCGTCACTGTATCTTCAAAACGTATACTGACTTTTGAATCACCCTGTATAAATTCACGAAACCAGATAGATTTCATATTAGTAGATAAACTCTGACATAAGCATCACCGATGCTAGATTAGTTAAGGGACAGTTTTTAACCTGCCTTACAAAGGAAATCGTGTTCTTGATTGTTACAATTTTTTCCAAATCGAGATACATATTTACAACATATCATAGCTTTTAACAAGAAGAATTTTCTGCGGACCTTTGGTAAAATAATTATGGAAGAGGCAAGTGAAGTGCTTTGTGTGGAGTGTAGCATTGTATGGTGCAGAGACTTGGACATTATGACGGAATGATGAAAAGCAACTGGAAGCTTTTGAGATGTGGATATAGAGAAGGATGGAAAGTATAGACAGACAAAATAAAAAAAATAAAGACGTGCTAGACAGAGTGGGCGAAGGAAGAACAATGCTGGAATTCATAAAAAAGAGGAAAATAAATTGGATTGGTCACTGGCTAAGAAGAAACTGCCTGCTAATGGATGCCCTAGAAGGAATAGTCAACGGAAAGAAATAGGCAGAAAGGACATAAAATAAATGGTTTGTATGCGGATACAAAAAGGAAAGCTGAGTTAAGTAAGGAGTGGAGAATGCTGAGTTTGCAGTAAAAGACCTGCCCTTGGGCAGAACACTATGTATGTATATTTAAATATTTACTATACTACTTTCAGAGCCATCTTCAGCCGAAAAGTTAAATGTAAACCATGGCAACATGTTTCAAAAATTTCTACAGAATAAATTGGATGCTTTGTCTGGCCAGACTCTGTTTTAAATTCCAATACATTTTCACAAAAATTGATTGGGCAATAACACTGTAATAGCTTGACGCAGACATTTATTTAGGCTATAAATATAGACAATATCACTGATGCAGGTATTTAAAGCAGAGAAATAAAGGTACATCACACAATATAATGTCGTAGCAACGTGTAAACCTACTTTTTGCGGTGGATGATGATGAATTGAGTGCTGTAATGGAGAGTAGCCCCTATGGAATATACTGTTCCGTCCATCATGAGAGTTATTTAATACAGAGATTGATAGGTGTGCTAATTTCCATCAATAAGAGACGTTTTCACTCTATTTGACATGTACTTCACTTTTCAATGACAACCTTTTTTTTTTGAAGTCATATTTAACATATTTCTGAACCATATTCATAGTTCCAACAACTAACTAACTAACTAATTGGCACTGTCGAACCCGTAGGCTCATGGCCACGCTAAAAAACTCTCCATACATCCCTATTCTGAGCTAATGTTTTCCAATCACCCTCGGTATAATATACTTCCCTCACATCATGGTTAGAACATAGAGCAAAAACCTCCGCTCAGAATTGCTGTGTGGGATATTGAAGGCTTAAAAAGCAAATGTCTTCCGACAGATTAATTGATTATGTTAAATGTTTTAGTTTTATTTCATTTATAGAAACTTGAATGGGGGATAAAGATCATATTGAACTTGATGGATTTAATTGTACAAATAAGGGGAGGAGTAGTAAACAAATAATAGGAAGATATCCGAGCGGGATATTAACAATGTTAAGAAATAATACATTTAGACAAGTTGAAAATGTGCATATTGAAATAGAGGGTGTCACGTGTATTCATGTAAAGATCGGGGATCTTTGTTTATGTACCCTCTCGGTATGTCGTTAGCCGTCTGGATCTTGATACGCTATATCTACATTTTTTATAACCTGGGAGATGAAGTGATAGAACTGGGACATAAATTCCCGGAGGCAGATACCCTTATAATGGGAGACCTTAATGGTAGAACCGGGGGAACTTTAGGGGCGGAAGAAGGTGAGGAAGATTTAAGAAAGGGATTTCGGGCGAGTAAGGATAGGGCTATTAATTTGTATGGGAGAGAACTTCTGACGTTTTGCGACATATATAACCTAGAAATACGCAATGTCAAATACGGGAAAGATGTGGAAGTGGAACTTACATTCATAAATGGTAATGGAGGAAGTGTCATGGATTACACTGGTCAACATGATTTTTGCCTCGTGTGTACCAATAATTGTACTTAATGCAGTTTATCATGTTTTCAAATATGTATTCGGAATTTCTCCATGACCCACAGTTTTTTTATTTCAATTTAAATTAATTAATTTAAACAATTATTTTTAATAAACGTTTTCTGGTCCATTTGTCCATTGTAAAATAAAACCAAATGAGCTAACTCAGGAGATTTCAGCTATGGAAAAGAGATATCAAGGCAAATTGAATCCTAATATGCTGGCCGATTATTGTTGGACCATCAAGAGAGATACTCCACAGGCGAAATATAGCAGAAAATCGTCATTTTGTACTTCCTAGGTGAGTCCGAATGTTCGAATATTGTGTAGTTACGAATGTAGAAAATATTAAAGTGTTTGAAATTATAAATTCTGGTCTCTCGGAAATCTTGCGAATTGGAGAAAAACCGGTATATTTGAATGCAGGAGACAAAATACTATCAGAATCACATATTTTTCTTTTTGAGACAAAAAAAAGTTTCTTCTTTGTTGCTCGTGTTATATGCTCTGCTCACAAAATCTCATTTCCAGGACTGCAGCTTTTAAAGTAGCGGATAGAATCGAATCGCATCACTCACCTATCGAAATCCAATTAAAATTTGAAGAAGAAGAGGAAAGGGAAGTGGGAGCTTTAAGACGGGAAAGAGGGGAGACACCAGAACTGTTATTCGGTTCTGTTGGAGAGAGGATAAGGCACGGGAACTGCTGAAAAAAACTAGATTCTTCGATACCAGAGGTTATAGGCGATGTGGCGGAAGAGGTGAAAAAATTAAGATTACGGATGTGGGAAGGGGAGAAAATATGCAGATTAGAGGAAAATCAGGGCAAAAACAATATGGAGGCTGGTACGTTAATGCATGTAGGGATGGAAAAAGACGAGCGAAGATGGATTTAGTGAGGTTCAGAAAGGAGTGTGGCGACCTCAATCGGCGGGTGTACATAGAGATGAGGAGACAATATAGAGATAACGGATAGAACCAAGGAGAATTGGGAGAGAAAAATCTTGGAGAAAATTAATCAGGCTATGAAGGAATGGGATGTTACCAAAATTTGGAAAGAAATTAGGGAAATTAAATATCGTAAAAAATAAATCAGATTCCTCCAGAAACATGGGTACTTCATTTCGAAAGTGAGTTTACAGGAGGAGGGAACTGGGAGGGACCGCGGCTATTATTAGTTGTGCATGACGTACCAATGCTAGACTCGGAGATAGCAAAAAGAGATGTGACGGATGCGATTCGATCCATGAGATATGGAAAAACTCCTGGTCCAGACGGTATACCAGCCGAGTTCTATGAAGAGGCCTTGAAAGTCGATAAATGGACAGGTACACAGTGGCTATGTTTAACAATTTTTTTTAAAAAGGAAGCTTTCCAGATGAATGGTTCACATCAATACTGCATCCTAATTACAAAGGTAAGGGTGGAGTTAACAATCCGGACAATTACCGCGGTGTCTCTCTTCTGCCGGTATTTGGAAAAAGTTATTGCACAGTGCTTTATTAAAGGATAAAAAACTGGAAAAATGAAAATAATAAAACCTCACAATAGCAAGTCGGGTTCTGGGAAGGCTTCAGGATGTTGGACCTCTCTGTTCTGAGAACTGTAATTAGAAGGTGTTTGAGCGTCAAAAGAGGCAGATTACTCTGTACTATTATAGATCTAAAAAAATCATTTGGCTCTGTTGAACGCAGTGCTATATGGCAGAAATTATGGCAACTAGGGGCAACGGGAAGTATGATTAGGGCGTTAATGGGAATTTATAGAAAAGTGGAGTTCTGTGTTAAATATGGGAGGGACCAAGTTTCAGATAATATGAAGACAGTTAAGGGTGTAAAACAGGGATGTGTATTGTCACCATTGTTATTTAACCTATTTATAGACGATGTAGCTTTGGTGCTGAGAGTAGTGGGGATCGATGCTCCAATGATAGGTGGGCGACGTATCCTGTTCTAATGTACGCGGACGACATATGGCTCTGTTCCACGAAAGTAGATGGCATATGCAAAAGAGTTTATATTTACAATCGACATATTGTACGACTTGGGGACTTACTGTTATCGTTAACAAAACTAAAGCAATGCCTTTTAAAAACGGGTCGATCTACAGCGCGAGGGAACGATGGACATATCGTGGTGAGAATTTAGAACATGTAAAAAACCTTGTCTACTTGGGGATGGCTTTGACAATGAATGGAAAATGGGTGAGACACATCGAGATTGCAACAATGAAGGCTAGGAGCCAGAGGAGCGAAATGCTTGCTAATACGGAAAAATTGCGAAACATACCGATGCGTACACTGGAATAGGTTTATTCTTCGACTATGAGAGCGACCATGCAGTATGGCTCAGAATTATGGAGTTGGGAACGAACGAGGGCACTAGATAAAATTGAAGCTATGTCTCTTAAGAGAGCGTTGAGATTAGCAACCGGGACTTCTAATTATGGCATACTTAGAGAATTCGGTACATTTTTGGACACAGTGAGGGGAAACATTTTGGCTATTAAGTATTGGTTGGACATAATAAACGGGAATGAGGACTCGCTCAGAGAAGAATGTTACTCTAATTTGTCGTATTATAGATATAAGATAATTATCCTAGATTGTGAAGTTGATGTCAAGGCAGTGTGTTTCGGGGATTTGGATAATTGGGATAGAAAAGGGATTGAAGGCCATAGGGATGGGTTGGGTATGGGAGAGAAATACGGGGAATAATAGAAATGTTTGGAGGAAAGTTAAGAAGAGATTAATTGATATAGACAATACATAGAAGCCGAGTGTAGTCAGAAAATATCACTCACCCTGCAGTCGGAACTGAAAGTTTCGTGGGGAAGGGAGAAATATATTGACTCTTTGGATGGGGATGATAGAAGTGCTATTGCATGGTTTCATTTGGGGGAGATGGATGGACCTTAATTTAACAACTGAAGAAGGCATAAAACAGTGCCCTCTATGCGACCGTAAAAATTGCAACATATTGTAGAGAGACAGTGCAACTTAGATTACAGTTGCTGCCGGAGGGATTTCTCAGATCTGATCATGGGAGAGTGGCGTGTTGAGATATTTTAGCATGGATGGAGAGTGACGTGAAAACATGCAATTTTTTGGATACAGAAAGGAAATTGAGGGATAGAAAAATTGGAGATCAATAAGGATATATGTATTATGAATAATTGTACTGTATTGTAAGCCTATGTTTTCCCTTTACAGAGATTTAGGCGCTCTCCCCCTACAGGGAAGAATTTCAACCATACTAATTTAGTTACACTTGTTTTCGTATAGATGTCATTTTGAGTGGTCCGTGGTCAGCGTTCCGCCTCATACTGACATTTAGGAAACCAAGGTAGTACTAGGACGGGAAAATTCGGCAAATTTTGCTTAGAGGCCTTTTCATTCAGGCTTAAGGATTTTTTACGACCCTGAAAATCTTCAGACTCGGGACCCACGGCTTAAATTCCCGGAGGACTTGCTCCATGGATTTTTCCGTCCTAAAAAACCCATCGACCACGGCCGAGTTTGAACCCGCGACCCTCGGGACCAGAGGCAAGGAGCATAACCACTAGTCCACCGCGGCCGATAATAATAAAAATCTCAATTTGGTCTATGTTTCTGATCTTCAAGTATATAATAAGTAGTCTTAATAAGTTGAATATCTAATAATGTATTTGATGTCTGCAGGAGGGCGGATATGAGCGTGCGCGCATGTGTGTTTGTGCGTGTGGAGTGCTGTGTGTTGTATAATGTGTGTGTTGTTTCTCTCTTTCTTGAATTAGGTTTGTAGCAATTTATTATTATTATTATTATTATTATTATTATTATTATTATTATTATTATTATTATTATTATTATTATTATTATACAAATTGAGACATTTTTATATCTATACACATGGTCATTTCATATATGAGTGCAGATGTGTATTATTGTGTATGTACTGCAGACATAGAATATATATATATATATATATAAAAATAATCTTTTTTAATTTTTATGTAGGTGTGTAGCCATGTAGGTATTTGTTTATATATTCTTATGTTTATTTTTATTTTTTATTCCTGGAAAAATGATCGACGTACGGTCACGTAGGCCCATGCGCAATATAAATACAAATGTATTTCCTTTATTTTGAAAAACAAGAAAGGCAATAAATTTAATTACTACTATTACTATGACAAGAAAGCATTTTAATGAGAATATTTTACTTTATAACGGTAACGCTTTTTTATTTCAATGTTACAATTCAATTTTATCATTAAGCAATGAAAGTCAAATATGTCACGAAAAAATGTATGTATATATATATATATATATATATATATGATATGAAAAGAAAAAAGAATGCTTGAGTCGGGATTTGAACTCGAGTCTCTAAAGTCTGTACCTTTAGCGCTCTAACCAACTGAGCTACCCAAGAATTCCAATACAAGCATACAATTTTCTTATACATGTAGTATTCTCAATTCACACAAGAGGTAGCGGAAATTTATTCCAACTGCCATCTCGCGGCTAACATAACAGTTAAGCAAATTTTTAAATTTAAAAATTTGCTTAACTGTTATGTTAGCCGCGAGATGGCAGTTGGAATAAATTTCCGCTACCTCTTGTGTGAATTGAGAATACTACATGTATAAGAAAATTGTATGCTTGTATTGGAATTCTTGGGTAGCTCAGTTGGTTAGAGCGCTAAAGGTACAGACTTTAGAGACTCGAGTTCAAATCCCGACTCAAGCATTCTTTTTTCTTTTCATATCATATTTGCCTTCATTGCCAAATGTCAAAAATATATTTATAATATATACATATATATATATATATACAAAGACTAAACGAGTGGCAAACAATACGAAAATACTTCAGCCACCTATTTCTTATTTGAAAAGCTGGAAGTGAGAGAGGAAAGCAGTAGAAGTGAAGTCTGAAGACGATCTTAGAAGACATGAGTGTACATACAAGACTTAAATTAACTCTCCATTGAAGAAGTTTTGTGGCATCAAAATTGAAACGACGGCACCTCGAAATGGAAAATGTGTCACAAAGAGATGGCCTGGGTTAGGGGAGGACCAATTTCTCAGGGAAAAGCTTTTGATCTATTTTTCAAGTGGTGTTTATCCGGCAGCACGTTGTAGTCCGGACATGCTCATTGTTCCCGTCTCCCAATAAGCAAAGCAAATGCAATTTCCTGGAGTGCTGCAGCCTAGCGGTGATATAAAGAAACTACGTCATTCACAGTGAAATGTAAACAGGGTGCCTCCCTGTAAACTCTAATACGTCCTTCTAAAGTAAACCCAATTTAAATTACAAGAAGGTATTCAGTATTTTAAATTTAAGCGTTTTAACCTCTGGTTTTGATAAATACTTGGAAGAAAGCACTTAAATTCACAATAAAAAATGGCTTCTGAGCTTCAGATAAAATAAATTATAATTTGATACCCGATCAAATCAGTACTTTGTTCTGTGGGATGTAATTATAATGCATTCAGCCCACATATCTATACGTCTCCAATAATTTAGTCATCGCATCTAATCAAACTTTTCATAACTGAATTTGAAGAACGATAACCTAACACTTATATATAAGTGAATTTGAAATTCACATTATTAATTTATAATGAAAAATATATTAACTATAATATTAAAATAATCTAATTATTTTAATTAAATATTTAGATAATATACAACGGATGTACTAATTAAAATATAACCAAACAAATAAATGAGTTAATTTCATTTATTTTTTATGTTTAAAATTAATTAATTTATTTATTTGTTTTATTTGTTCGTTTCCACATTTTAGTTAGAGAATCTTGAAACATATATGACTCCATTCACCTTATTAAAAAAAAAGTTCTAATTTATTTTATAGCCTTAGGCAGAGAAATTACCCGATCTCCTGGACGGTTTCTTTTTCTAAAAATCGTTCATGTGTTAGTCTGATACACAATAGTATGATAGCGAAAATATTCGAAAGCAAACATGTGGAAAACATTCAGTATATGCCAAATAATTCCGCGTATAAAAAAGAGAAATCTAGGTTTTTAATGGCTGGTCAAGTACCACACCTTAGACTTGCCTTATTAGTTTCTACATATATATCCATCCATAGTAATTCTGCCCCAAGGCAGGTCCTTCACTGCAATCATAGCATTTTCATGCTATGCTTGCAGCTTTACTAGGGAATTGTAGGTGTGGTAGCTTTCCGTTGCTTTCCACACTGGTGAAGGATGATGATGATGATGGCCATATGATTTCGGGGTCCGTTTGGGCATTAAAGTTTTCCTGGAATTTGCCTTAGAGGTGAGGAAAAACCCCGATAAAAACCTCACTCAAAAAACTGCCCCAACCGGGGTTCGAACCCGGACCCGCTTAATTGCTGGGTGGGCCTCTAATTCTAATTATTCTTTATTAGGTGGATTGCGGGCAGTGGCTCGGCCATTTAATTAAATCATAGGGCAGGCGATACTTCACACTTCACCATGAAGCGATGATTTTGATAAACAGGCGAATAAATCTTTGCCTAGCGTGACAAGGCCTTGAGACCACATATACTGTATATTATACATACATATACATACACATACATATACATACACATATACATATCTGTGTGATATTATGTAGATTTTCGCGGATATATATATATATATATATATATATTTATGTGTGTGTGTGTGTGTGTGTGTGTGTGTTTGTGTGTGTGTGTGTGTGTGTGTGTGATTAGTAGGTTGGTCAACAATGAGGTGAGTTAATAAAATTAACTATGAGATCAGGGATGCGAATTATATACAGAATGAATGGAAAATGTTTTCTCGTGATAGGTATATATGGAAAGTTAAAGTTTGCGAGGCTATGTACCTCTTGGTTTGATAGTCAAAGTAACATTTATACTGTACACATAACATTTGCTTTATTTAAAAATATATTATTTTATATAAATATTAATTCTTGTTATATTGATGAAATGATTCGAAAAAGTTTATTTTTAATAAAATGTACAATTTTTTAAACGTTACAATGTTATAATTATTCTATAACACAGATATATCTTATTAATAAATAATCAATTTAATCATCATCAGCAGCATCAAGAAATAGACCTTAATGTCGGTTTCGATCTCGTGCTAGAATTTGTCTATCTTTTACTGGGTCTTCCTACATTTCTTCATCCTAGTGGTTTCTAATGAATAATCTGTTTCGGAATTGTATTTTATCCATTCTATTGATGTGGTCCAACCATTCATCACTGTATTGTGAAATTCTATCTAATAGTTTGAATAGCCTATATTTAGTTCATTTCGTATATTTTCATTTCGTTTTAGATTTGTTAATAATCAATCTAATAACCTAATACTAATATATTATTCATCATATTATTTAAAATGTGCACAATTAAACCATGAATTTAATTATTTGACATAATTAGTGGTATGCATTGAAATGTCATAATATCCATATTAATTAACGAATGTTATTAATTATGGGTTAAGTATAAATACATCATCATCATCATCATCATCATCATGAACAAATTCGTTTTAGGCCATGTGGCCTGTACGGTAAACCTAGCGAAGATGGTCTTGATCTTTCTACCGATGTTTTGGTCTTCCTTGGTCCCTATGTCCAGTTGGGGTATATTGGAATGCCAATTTTGGAAGTCTATTTCTTGCCATTCTTCTCAGATGATTTTTCCATATAAATACATTCTTATATATATAATGTTCAAAATTTGGGAATAATGGTGAAGACCAAAACAAATATGTTTTGATAAACAATCATGTGTAGAAACCTCATACTGAGGAAGTAGTAAACATACAAAGTTAATATTAAAGTGGAAAAAAGAGACTGAATCAAAAAATAATTTTTACCACTCCCTTGCACTAAATGTTAACGTGAAGTATGTATTAAGTTGCGATTTCATACTCGGAAATTGAACTTGCTGCTACAATTTATGAAGCGGCCACATGCACACGTCATACATTTTCCAGCGAACTAGGAACACACTACCATGTCGATATCGGCTCTGAAATGAGGTTAATAGAGCTCATTTTGAACATTTACTGTGATCTAACATTGCGTTACGTAATAAAATAACGAAAAAAGGTCAAATTGTTCCATACTCAATCACATCCAATAGCATACTCACTGCTCAGAACTCGATCAATATAATTTCCGACACATAGTTATTTTCAATACTAATAAAATTCATTGTTAAAACCGTTGATGTGGAGAGTCATAAAATAAAATAAGTTAAAATATACCTTCTTAGGTAAGATCCGTCGTCCTCAACTTATAAAATATGTATTTTTTAATGTCTGTAGGTCTTTCAGAACATCCGTTCCATCTTCAGCAGGTCCCTCTTCGCTACAATACTAATATGCTTGCAATTAACAACAAATCAAGACATCCGTACCTACAAAAATTCAGCGTATTCAAGAGCCTAATTAATAGAATGTCAAAACTGCCATTAAACAAAATTAATTACAATAAGGTATTACGGTACATAAAAAAATGGCTACAAACAATGGATACAACCGCAAAATTATAGATAAACCAGTAAGAAAACAGAAGAGGAAAACCAATATAAATAAAACAACGAAACTTGAAAGAGAAACAGATATTAATAATACATGGACTACATTAACATACACAGGCCACGAAACCATAAAATTGGCAAAAACATTGAGAAAAATAAATACAAATTTAAGCATAACCTACAAAACTAATAATAAAGTAAATAATGTAATAAGTAACAAAATAGAAAAACATAATAAATTTAGTGGCAAGGGTCTATATAAATTAACATGCAAAGACTGCGACAAGTTCTATATAGGTAGAACGAAAAGAAGCTTCAACATAGGATTTAAAGGACATCGTAACGATTTCGTATACGCATATGGAAAGTATAATTACGCTAAGCACATAATAAACGCCGGTCATAGAATGAACTCAATAGAAGACACCCTTACAATAGTACACAAAGAGGGAAATCCAACTAAAATCAACTGATTTGAAGGCCTGGAAATTATCAAGGAAATAGACAACAAGCTTTTAATAAATGAAAGCACTCCCAGACTAAACAACCCACTATACGATACCGTCAGGAATAAGCTTTAGTCACGACAACACCACATTAGGACCAGCAGCATCAACCATCATACTGGATGTTGTAGCGGAGAGGGACCTGCTGAAGATGGAACGGATGTTCTGAAAGGCCTTCAGACATACAGAATACATATTCTGTAAGTTGAGAACGACGGATCTTACCTAAGAAGGTATATTTTAACTTATTTTATTTTATGACATAGTTATTTAACAAAATATGTAAATTCTGATCTCCTCCATCATCATGGTAGTTTTGGAATCACATTTCTGATCCTCCTTTACATACACACACACACACAACGAATTGCTAGTCGAGTTACCGGGAATGGATGCCACACTATAATACACAAAGAATGTGCGAGTTGGGGGCACGCTGTAGCGTAGTGGTTAAGGCACTGAGCTACAAGCCGGAGGGTCGAGGGTTCAAGTCCCGTTGGGGTCAGGACTTTTTAAACTGACCCAAAACCTCTGGCGGCACCATGGCCCTGGGGTCGAGTCAGCCTCTAACGGAAATGAGTACCAGACGCTTGTTCTGGGGGTAAAGGCGGCCGTCACGCAGGGCTGACAACCCGGCTGACATAAAGTGCCGATTGTCTAGAAAAAGTGGGAGCCTTAACCTCCTACTATCCCAAGGGCCCCCGGGCCTGTTCTGGGATCACTTTACTTTACTTATGTGCGAGTTACTAACAAGGGAACTAACAACCATTGCATGCCAAAACGTACCCCAGATGAGCGTTTTGATGTACAAAGGGAATGTCCAAAAAAATTATCTATCTCTTTTAACTGCAAGGCATTAACATCCAGCGCCAAATCTCTCATTTAAACTACAGGAAAATAAAATAACTCCTGACTTGTTGGTTTGGATGACTCACAACGTGCCGTCCGCGCCGTGGTACGCCTAACTACATTCCGCTCTACTCAAGCAAGGACATTCAGCTGCTTCGCACAGTATGTTGCCATTGCTTGACTGTGGCTTCGATTTCCGTGCCTTGCAGTTTAAAATGACATTTTTTTTTGGATACAGCCTTGGCACATCACAACGCTTCTGTGGGGAAAAAATTGAAGGTAGGTTTCGGTATACAATAATTGACAGTTCTCTTGTAAGACCAGTATAACGTTTAATAAAATACCCACTATAGTTTCACTCAGCATGTATTCTATATATGATTAGTGATTAGAGATGTTTGTGGTCGCCTATGAATCAAAGACCATTAGCACCCTTTCAGTGTTATGCAGGGTGTAACTAAATTCCCATTACAGAATTTGAGGACGTGTAGTGGGGACCAAGGCGGTTAATTTAACAAAGCAACACATGTCCGGAAACGTATCGTTTCCGCTACACGCAAAATACCACAACACACGTTGTTCTCTCTGATGCCTGCTGCTTGTCGTCTGGGTCCACAAGAAGGACTCGATGTGACGACCACCTACGGCAACACAGATACGGTACTACACACCGCAATCACCAATCCTTGGTCCTGCTACATCCGTCGCAGCCATAACTTGCGCTAGTAGGTCTTCCTTGGATGCCACAGGAATCCCGTAAATCAGGGATATCATGTGACGCCACAGGTAGGAGTTTAGCGGTGTCAATTTGGGAGAATGTGCATGGTCCTTGGCGCCAAAAATGCTGGAGAGTTGAACGTGTGCTGTACTATTTTGCATGCGTGTAGCGGGAAAACGGCACGTTTCCTTACATGAGTTCCGATGCTAAACTTAATCGTCTTGGTCCCACTACACGTCCTCAAAGTCTGTAATGGGAATTCAGTTACACCCTCTATAATAATTTACAAAATTGAAATACTACACTGTATGATAAAATATACATATCATGGTGTGGCCAGTGTAACAACTCCAATTTTATCTATAACCGTATTGGAACCAGTATTTATAAATTATAAATATATTTTAAGTACCGGTATGCCGATATCGAGCAAGTCCTTTAAGTTCTCGGGTAACCAATGTCAGCATCGCAGATGGCCAACTGAAATCCGGTGGAGCAAAACATTTTTTACCGCAGTAGATTATGACAATACTCACATATAGAGGGGCAGCATCACTGTTCAAAGATCGAGTGGCTGAAATATCCTTGTACTAAAATATGAGGGCAAACGTTCTTGGATGATCTTGAGTTGACAGTGTAAATATATCAAAGTAATGTCACGAGTGAATTTATCTGGAGGATTTGAAAATAAAGAGAGTCATTTCTTAGGACTATTTAACGAATATAATTAAGATGTTAACTCAAAAATCATTATTTAAATATAGTTACTGGTATTTTAAAATATTTATATAATTAATGCATATGCTGATGCTTGAAAACAAATAAGAAATGTGTGATTATGTTTTTGTTTATTCACTGCAACTTGATCATATTATTTATTGCCAAATAGGATCGCAATATTGTAACAATGCATCCTAGTACAGACAATATGAAACAAAACTGTATATTATAACCAACATTATAGGTTATTAATTAATTTTTAATAAACAACTTAATAAAATCATTATTTAAAAACACAATTATTGAACACAATTATCAAATGTACAGTTCGAAGGAATCTGTTCATTATTTGCTATATTTAATATATTTCTTGGATAGTCAGTCATTGCAAAAGAATACTCTGACCTGTTCAGAATATTAAAAAGGAGGAGCTTTATTTATTACAAAAGCAGGAGCTGGTAAAAATAATTCGATAAAGAGCGAGGTGAAACACGACTGTCAATGTATTAAAAGATCCCAGACTATGTGACCGAAGGAATCTGTTCATTATTTGCTATATTTAATATATTTCTTGGATAGTCAGTCATTGCAAAAGAATACTCTGACCTGTTCAGAATATTAAAAAGGAGGAGCTTTATTTATTACAAAAGCAGGAGCTGGTAAAAATAATTCGATAAAGAGCGAGGTGAAACACGACTGTCAATGTATTAAAAGATCCCAGACTATGTGACCGAAGGAATCTGTTCATTATTTGCTATATTTAATATATTTCTTGGATAGTCAGTCATTGCAAAAGAAAACTCTGACCTGTTCAGAATATTAAAAAGGAGGAGCTTTATTTATTACAAAAGCAGGAGCTGGTAAAAATAATTCGATAAAGAGCGAGGTGAAACACGACTGTCAATGTATTAAAAGATCCCAGACTATGTGACCGTGGTCTAAAACTGGAGTTTCTTCCAGACGTTTCTCCCTCTACTGTGGAGGGCATCTTCAGTGGCGAGTACTTCTACGTAGTCGAGGTGTATTCACAGTCGAGTCTACGACAAGGGACCACCACCTAGAAGCACTCGTCACTGAAGATGCCCTCCGCAGTTGAGGGAGAAACGTCTGGAAGAAACACCAGCTACAGACCACGGCCACGTAGCCCGGGATTTTTAATATTATAATTACCGGCCGTAAAAGTCTGCATTCCACGACTGTCATTGGCTGTAAAACAAAATTAATTGAAACTTGAGTGGTCATTGACTCCCATTTGGGACATGAGTTAAATAGTTAATGTTATGACAATATATTTTGTAGTATTTATCAACGTTTCGCGTTAATTTTTGTAGTTGATATCTCAAGTCAAATTTCTATACAACGTAGAAACCAAACCAATCTTGGACTAAGTTATTACGACACTATTTTATGTTGTAGGAGAAACTAATGGCGTAAGCGGGACGGGTTGGTTTAAGTTAAGTGAAACAGTTCGTTCCACTAAAAGGCGCGAATTAAAACAAAAGAAAGTGCTGTGAGCGATCTCCGCCATTTGCAGACATTTGTATTCATTGTCGCAGCCTTCTCCAAGCCATTTCCTTCTCTTCGACATTTATTTATTTTACCAATATGTTGTACTTCCAAGAAAACACAAATTTTACTGCACAAGAGCTGCCGGGAGAATTTATTTCTCTTCCCCTTTGCATTTTGTAAATCACTCTGCAGACTTAAATGTAAGTCTATGGTATAGGGTGTACCACACAACCGTCCATAATATAGATTTCTAACAAATACATACTTCCTAAGAATACGAAATAATTTTTTTAAGAAATAAAATATATTGCTTCTATTTTTAAATTCGTATTACTATTTAATATTCCTTTCATTAATGGTTATATATATATATATATATATATATATATATAGGCCTATATGACATAAGAAAAACAAATGCCTGGACGGGATTCGAATCCGGACCTCTGAGTTGATATCTCAGTGCGCTACCACTTACGCTACCAGGCGAATCCAGAACAAACACTTATTCCTCCTTTGTATATTCTCTATTATTACCAGATGTAGCGGGATCTCGGTTTCCGCTGCCACCTAGTAGCTACTATAACAAACAAGCAAATTAATGAGAATATTTTTACTTTATAGCAGTGAGGCTTTATCAATGTTATGATTAATTTTTTGACATTGAGCAATGCAAGCTTAATATGACATGATAAGAATATATATATATATATATATATATATGATATGAAAAGAAAAAAGAATGCTTGAGTCGCTACCTCTTGTGTGAATTGAGAATACTACATGTATAAGAAAATTGTATGCTTGTATTGGAATTCTTGGGTAGCTCAGTTGGTTAGAGCGCTAAAGGTACAGACTTTAGAGACTCGAGTTCAAATCCCAACTCAAGCATTCTTTTTTCTTTTCATATCATATTTTCCTTCATTGCCAAATGTCAAAAATATATTTATAATACCTATATATATATATATATACATACATAAATTATACAATATGTGCAAAACTAATTTTTCAAGTTCTTTTCAATCTCATAGACAAGTAGATACCGTGCCTCTTGTTTCGAGGTTCGCGGGTTCAAACTTGGCCGAGGTCGATGGGGTTTTAAAGGAGTAAAAACCCTGACCATAGCTTATTTCCGAAGGTAAGTACTGTCGTGGGTCACTTGTCATAGATTAACAGAACGTTAACTCTGCAAAAAGAGATTCTCGAACAAAATATACAACCTTTTATGCTCGCATCAGATTTCAATTGCGTCGCTATTGGCTTGAGATATTAAAGAGCGACGTTATATAAAATACCAAATAATTAACTAAAGTTTTATTATTATTAGTCCACAATTAAGGAATATAAACGGTATTAAATTGAAGAGACATACATCATGGAAATAATTTTATATATAAAGTTATGGACATTATAAATTAATGTTATTATTAGCATATTTTAAGTACTTTCCTTAAATTCAATATGATCCTCTTAACAATGAGATTAATCGACGAGCTAATCTAACCCCACTGTCTAATCAGGGTGATATTAAGCAATTTCACGATAATGAATGTTTCATTAAGTTATATATATATGACAAGAAAAATAAATGCTGCTTGGACGGGATTTGAACCCGGACCTTTGGATTGAAACTCCAGTGCGCTACCAATTACGCCACCGAGGAAAACAAGACAATGTTAAATTTATGGAAATTAAAAAAAAATGGAATGCGCTGGTTATTCAGAGAAAGTGGGCAATAAGAGAATTGTAAAAATGTTTTTTTTTTTATTTTTTTAAATCAATACCAGAAAAATAAAATCTGGTACACCAATATTGCACATTTTTACGGCCGTCGTGCAGCGGGAGTTTTGCTTTCTTTTTACCGTAATCTGAACTAACAACAGTTGCTATCGCCGCTGAGCAACAGGCGACTGGACATCAAAAGGGACAGTATACGGATGCAAAAGATTGTCACTTAAACGAGGAGAAATAAATAATGTAAATAAATAAATGTTCCGTATGTGTTCCGCGGTGGACTAGTGGTTATGCTACTTGCCTCTGGTCACGAGGGTCGCGGGTTTAAACCCGTCAGGGGTCGATGGATTTTTTAGGATGGAAAAATCCAATGTGCAAGTCCTCCGGAAGGTAATTTAAGCCGTGGGTCCCGAGTCTGAAGATTTTCAGGCTCATAAAAGATCCTTAAGACTGAATGAAAAAGCCTCAAAGCAAAATTTACCGAATTTTCTCGTCCTAGTACTACCTTGGTTTCCTAGATGTCAGTATGAGGCGGAACGCTGACCACGGACCATTCAAATGACATTTATACGAAAACAAGTGTAACTAAATTAGTATGTTTTTATTATTGATTTCGTACATCTCAATGATGGATAAATCATATTTGAAGAGAAAAATTATACGCTCAGACCGGGACTTGAACCCGGGACCCTTGGTTCTTTGGACCAAGTGCTCTACCAACTGAGCTACCTGAGCAAGTACCGATCTAAACGCAAATCTTTCTCTATATACATTGTAATTCCCATCCACCAAATGCTGTGAAGCCATGCTTCTATCTTGCAAATGGCGGCAAGGAGCCAAGGGTCCCGGGTTCAAGTCCCGGTCTGAGCGTATAATTTTTCTCTTCAAATATAAATTAGTATGGTTGAAATTCTTCCCTGTAGGGGGAGAGCGCCTAAATCTCTGTTAAGGGAAACATGGGCTTACAATACAAGAACAAGCGTCATTGTACAAGTGGTAGTAGTAGGAGATAAAATATGAATAGCAATTAACAATAGTAACTGTTAGCAGAACATTAAAATTGAATATTCATACGGAAGATAATTTAGTTTTCACGAAGAGTAATAAAATATACAATGACATGGACGAACAAAACGTAATAAAATAAGTGGATATACAATAGAAATAACTAAATGCAGTACAAACATTAACACATACATGTGAAAGTGACTATCAAATCAACGACGCTGAAAACGTGTAAAAAAATATACGAGAAGGAATATTGTGTGCCAAGAGTGAGAAAGAGAGATGGGGAATGGAAACAGGAGAGAAATACGAGTTTTTATGCAAAAGCGATAAAAAAAGTGGCATGTGGTGGACATGCAGTGTTTTTCTAAAGCATAACACAATTTTTATAGCAAGAAAAATGTTTGCTATAATAGCAGAAAACGAATCTGCAAGAAAAATACACGTAATAAAAGTGAGGGGTTGCGATGAGCTGGATGTGTGGGGTGAAAGTTACGTGCTAATCTCATTACACAGGTTGAGAGTGAAACTACCCATATATGAGCCAGACCTCCAATTGCAAATATGCGTACTGCAGTTAATCGTTAAGCATGAAAAATATGACACCTCTAGAAATTGTAATTTCATGTTTGACGTTATAGTCTAGTTGGGCTAATTTGTTCCTCTAATTAGAAAAATAGAGCAGCATTCCTCAAATGAATGGTACAGGGTAAGAACCAGTTAAGTCAATTTTTCCTTGAAACCTAGAATATGTACTTTTAGTCTTAGAACATCAATTACTTTATTACCTATATTGCAACTTGGGAAGAAAAGGGCCACAAGTGTAAAAAGTCTAGTTCTTAGTTATTCACAATTAAGGTTTAAAAATTCTAGTAAATTCATTTTTTTTTATATGGACACAATTTATCTCCATTTTCTTGCACATGATTTATGTGCCATAAAGAAATATATTTATAACCCTTTTTTCTAACAGATAGTAGTCTAACTCAATTTATGATATTTTTACACTTGTGGCCCTCTTCTTCCCAAGGTGCGATATGCCTATGACTAGAGCAAGGAACACACTTTCCAGTCATGTCTGGGACTGTCAATCACTATCGTTATTTAAATTCAAAATAACTGATATCTCCACTCTGAAAATATTACTTGCATGACAAATATATTCAGCATTTTGTATATCATCATCACCATTCATGAATATAGTCCAACGTTGACCTGTTTCGGTCTCAACTGGACAGAGTCTAATGTCGTTTATGTGAACGTCCAGCTCGTCGTCCTCGTTGGTGATACCGAAGATCTATACTAGGGATCCTAGTTGGTGACATTCGGGATACATGTTACAGCTTTCTGTCTCTGTAGGTGGAGATATCTTTTCTTCTAAATATTGAATGTGGAGTTACTTTAAAATATCTTCATTCCGCTGATGGTCAAGTAGAGTATATCCAGTAGTTAGGCGCAGAAATCTCATGTTTGCAATTTTGTATATACCTATAAATATTCATCTAGGAAGCATTTCTTATTTTAATTAAATTTATTATATGTTTTGATAGTGATAGCCAATTTTAGACAACATCAGCACTGTCCTTTGTTTAGTCTACACTTTAATAAAACTTCAAAATTGTGATAAGTGTGTAATATTTGTATGATTTTACTATTCGCTGATTGAGTGAAGAGAAGGCCTTATGGCCTTAACTTTGCCAGCTTAAATGAAGAGTTATCAACTTTGTAGGTAAATAAATCCATGACTACACTGTTTATTTCACTGCTACTCACTTATAAGTGATAGTGGTTTCATGGAGAATCCAATGACACCTAAAACTCCATTCTGACAAAAAAGTTACCTGGTTATTTCCCTATGCCCTTCAAATAACACACAAACCGTTCAAAAATTAAAAAAAAAATATATATATATATATATATCATATTCAGAACATTAACTAACTAACCAACCAACCACTGGCACTATCGAACCCGTAAGTTCATGGCCGCGAGGATATAAGCTCTCCATACATCCCTATCGAGCTAATGTTTTCCAATCATTCGCTGAATAATCTACGTCAATGTTATTCTCCCACCTCATTATTGGTCTACCAACCGGACGTTTTCCTTCTGGTTTTCTTACAAGAAATTTCCACGCACGTCTTTCATTCCCCATTAGTGCCACATGTCCTGCCCATCGCAGTCTACGATACTTAACTGTTATTACATCCAGCTTCCAATAAAGACCATGCAGTTCACTGTTAGGTACTATTCTGCATTCACCTGTCTGTTCATCTCTCTTTAGTAAGTGGAAGTAATACCAATGAACAAAATTACGTCCAAATTATCGTAGTTTCTGTGTGTTGCATTAAAACATAATAACTTATATTTTTATTATTTTATCGTACCTTGTTCTACACAACGTAGACTCCCTCATCGTACTTACTAGCCCATGTCATAGACAGACGCTTGTAGACACAGAGCAGGAACTAAACCATAAATTAGAAAGGAATACAGCGATTAGCAGTATGGCAGCACCATCACCGAAGATAGCACATGACAGTACACGACAATGAGGGACACACACAGACACATGGTGGAATTTTAGAATCTTCTACTCCGCTGGGAATCGAACTTTAAATTAATCACACTGTTTTAATTTTGAAGTTAAATTTGAATTGGAATATATCAGAAATATTATTCAAGGATATTCATTTACACTGAAAAAAAAAACGTGCAAATGAAAATAACTTGATTTGTTTCAAACAAATTTATTTATTTATTTATTTATTTGTGTGTATATCAATAAGTAAAATAATAATAAATGTATATATTTTTTTCAATTAAATTAGTTTGTTCACCGAAATAGATTCCAACAAGCGCGCCATAATGAAGGTACGCCTACATTACTATTGTATTCAACTTAGCTCTTTAACAACTCAGGTCATTATCGTTGTAAATCATATCTAGGCCTGAAATGTTTCTAAGAAGCCTCTTATTTCAGGTTTCAGATTAATTTACTTTTCATTGTTTCTCTTTCTGAAGAAGCATAATGAGGATTTAATTTGCCCTGACAAATTTGAATGAATTAACTGACAATTAACATCTGATCCAGGATCTAACCCAGGTTTAGCCTTGACGACTAAGAAAACTGATAACAAAAATTCTCATTCAGATCGAACCTCACTAGAATTTTAAACTGACTCCCTCAGGAATACTAGTCTAAAACGCTAACGAGTGAGCCAATATTTTGGGGTATGAATTTTATTCGTTAGGCTCAATTAACACTTCTTTGAATTTATACAATATTGAAATAATTTATATGAAATGCTTTTTTTAAATATTTTAATGACACTTATTATATTATAGTTCAGGGGTCACCAATTGACGGAACGCAGTCCGTATCCGGACCCTGGGACTTTGGTTTCCGGACCGGTTAAATATCGAATTAATACAATTTTCTAAAACCGGTTAAACATCGAATACAACCAGTTGTACTAAATTTCATGTCATGATAGTATTATTGTTGGCTCGGTTGGCAGTACTGCTTATGGTCGGATATTTGACTGAAGATGAACGGGATTCCTTTTGAAACCTGGTATCGTGAAAAACACGAAATTTAAGAAGTGAGATACTTGAATATTACTCTGACCATATGTTAAGTTTATCATAAACTTACATTTATTAGAATTAATAATTGTGTTGTATCCTTTTAGTATTTACCATGTGCTTCGTTTAATTTGTGCAATTCATACACATAACATTATATGAATAATTTCCTTATAATATTAGGTATTTAATAAAAGCTTCGTATGTTCAGTGAACTGTGGTTCCGGACTTCGACCTAATTTACTACTTTCAAAATGGACCTCCATAAAATTTAATTGGTGACCCCTGTTATAGTGTACTTCGGGCATTTAGAGAGGAAGTATGTAGTATGAGCCTCAGCAAAAAAAAAAAGAAGAAAATAAAATTGTGTAAGTAGCATTTAATTATTGTTTCTCCTACTTGAATAGTGATGTACTAAATTATACAGTCAACACCATTATCTTCTACTTCTTCACTTGAAGGTATAGGCATTAAATTGCCTGTTCCATATTCATGTACTTTGCAGCCATCTTCTTCTAGGCCTATCCATTGATCCGTTTCCACTATCTTACTTACTTACTCACTGGCACTATCTAACCCGTAGGTTCATGGCCGCAGGGACATAAACTTCCACTATCTTGTAAGTTCAATGTTTGTTTAATTAATCTTACAGTTTGAATTCTTTCTAGACGTTCTTTCCATTGAAGTTTATAATATTTCAATTCTCATTAAAATAAACATTTATAATATTCCTCTTGTATTTTTTCATTTTTTATGTGATCCAATTTTGTACATTTTTAATTCTTCTCACGAATTTAATTTCAAAAGCCTGTATCTTGCTATCTTATTTTTATGTTGTTGTCCATATCACACTTCCATAGGATATGACCGACACAGCCATAACTTTATAGAATTTTAATGTGTGACTCTTCGAATTTTACTTTTAGAAGTTCGATTAATTGTTCCACAGATTCTCTGAATTTTGCTAATTTTAAATTATGCAATCCACACAAATGAATGCAACTAGAAGATATTTCTGTGAAATATAATTTATTAAATTTTAATCTTAGCCTTTCAAAAATAACAATCATAAATAGATCATACAAAATACACAAAAAAAACATAACCGTTTGTTCAAATATGGGTTAGCAGCAATTATAACTTTACTTGTTTATCTGGAAATACTATTTAAACGGTAAAGATTTTCTTCATAGTTGAAGACCGTATTCAGAATTTTTAGAATAGCGAGTACTGTTAATACACCTGCGCTCATGCTCCCCATTCCAATGGGATTTGGGAGATGTGGGGATGAAATAATCATAAATTGGCTACCCTACCAACGCAAGTTACTGTTCCAGTACTTACTACAAGTAAATGTTAAACAGTCGTTATGCTAGAAATTCATAAATAAAATAAATGAAGGGTGTGTTAAGGAAAACAGTGTATGTCTTGGATAATTAATAGAATATATTATGATTATAAATGTACATTAGGAATCAACACAAAGCTCTGTTATGTGATGACTTATTACAAGATTACATTTTCGTATGTAAGAGTAACATTAGTACCACCTACGAGGCTCTTTCATTACGAAAAGAGAGAAGTGAATTGATTAGTAGATGTCGTGATACCGTTTCATAAAAGCACAATATGGCGTTCCACAAATTTAATGCAGCAGTTTTTTACATTCCGCTAACGTTTCCAAACAATTCTACTTCTTCAATATTTACTCCTTCAGGTAGATGCTTATAGAAATCCACAATATCTTATAACGTTAATATTAAAATATTACTTATGAGCTGCATGTTGTCCATAGCTGTGGTCTAGTGCTAACGTTATTATCACAGACACAGTTGGTTCGATTTCTGTCCCCAGCTAGGACATATTTCTTGGTTGAGGTTGTTTTTCTCACCAGTAATGAAACGTTAAAGTCCAAATAATCCCCAAATACTTTTTGGTCATCCTAATCATCCATATCAAATTCGCCTTGTTTAAAAAAATGCTTAATAAATAAAAGAAATGAGCACGCAGTAGCTGTTTAAACTAAGCGAATTCCTTATAAAAACCAATTTACATTCCCATTTTACTAGTTTGAATAATAAATGTTTTGTTATTTAAATCGTTTGTATCCAGTATTAGTAGGGAGGAAACAAAACTTTTCGGCAACCAATGTAATTTTAAATTTTGGGTTTCACGTAAACCTCAACTTGTAATGGGGTGGTTTTGCTGATTTACGGAATGTTTTTGTTTTCAAATTAGATCGTATAATAATAATAATAATAATAATAATAATAATAATAATAATAATAATAATAATAATAATAATAATAATAGTTTTAATTAATCTCGCAGAGTTAAGGCCTTAAAGTTCTTGCCTACCACTCAACCAGATTAAAATGTACAAAAATTGTTCTTACATCTAAATTTCGATAAACATGAATATTAATGGCATGTCTACAAATATAATTATAATTTACAATATCCATCCATACATAGTAATTCTGCCCGAGGGCAGGTCTTTCACTGCAATCATAGTATTTTATGCTATGCTTTGCAGCTTTACTAGCGAATTATTCGTGTGGTAGCTTCCCGTTGCTTTCCACACCGTTGAAGGGTGATGATAATGATAAAGATGATGGCCGGATGATTTTCGGGGACCGTTGGGCCCTAGGCTTCCCGACATTTGTCTTACAGGTAAGGAAAAGCCCCGAAAAAACCTCACCCAGGAGCCCGTCCGGACCGGGAATCAAACCCACGCCCACTGCATAACAAGGCTACCTCGAGACCACAGCAGTGGACACAATTTACAACATTATATATATATATATATATAGATAGATATATATATATATATATATACTTATAAAGTTTGATTTTGAGATTCTTCAACTTCTTTGGTCTTGTCAGGACTATATTTGGATTGTATTAATAGATTATTTAGGGTAAGACTCTTGTTATGTGTAGTCATGTGAAGATTATTATTCTGTATTTATGTACGGTATCTTGTGTAAATTCAATTAATAATAATTTTAAATTGTATGTAAAATATGAATAAGTTGAAATGGATCGTGATAATGAAAATTCAACCTAGCATTTGACTTGACAACTTAATGAAAACCACGATATAAACATGAGTCAGCTTGGTCCATTCTTGGATTTAACTCGGGACCTCCCAAATACGAGCCTCAAATCTTTCTCTAGCAGCTCGTTTCATATTAACCTCCACTCCTGAAGTTCCGATTTTGTTGATTAACAAGAACACTAAATGTACCTATCTTACATAAATCTGTCTATCGCGTAGTGTCGTTACAAGAAAACAAACATGGCGGGCGCTAGAGTGAATTTGTAATTTCAGCTATGAGGTAAACATCCACTCCTTAATGTTGAAGTTCGCTGATTTCTGGAGAATACTATTCTTATTTTATTAAATGGCATATAGCGAGTTTCGTTACAAAATTTGAAACTTGCTGCCGCTATACCAATTTTTATTTTTTTTTCAGATTAACCCCCATCCTAATGGTCCGATTTCGATGGTTAATGAACTCAATCTTATTTTTCTAAGTTGATCGCCGAGTTTGGTTCCGAAAAAAGATCACCACTCGACCACCATTTTCATGTCTAGTAAGTAGAATCTATGAAGAATAGGATTTTCATATACATTACGTTGAGAAATAACTAACTTATTGGCACTTTCAAACACATAGGTCCTTGGTCGAGAAGGTATAAGCTCTCCGTACACCTCTATCCTAAATTAATGTTTTCCAATCATCCGCTGTATAATCTAATTACCTCAAATCATGGTTAATATGATTCTCCCAACTTATTACTTTTTTACCAATTGGGCGTTTTCCCTCTGGTGTTTCTATAAACCATGCCCCTTTTTAATTCCTCGTTCGTGCCACATGTCCTGCCTATCGCTGTCTACGAGACTTAACTGTTCTTATTATATCCCAATAAACATCGTGTAGCTCACATATGTACTCTTTTCCATTCGACTGTCTGTTGGGTATATCTGTTAGTACGTTGAGAAATACAGTACACATTTACGTTAATGATTTAAAAATCGTATTTATATTAAAATACCTTTCCGGGATTCTTGGCCGTGTCTTGTAGTATTGTCTCGAGTTTCATCACCTTCTGTGGATGATATCTTCTGGAGATTTTGCTCGTCTCCTCAGGAAATTTTCCTTGTGTAGATTTTCGTAGTAACTGTTAATTAGTTGTTAAGTTGTGATTTTACCGTAACATAGTTTCCTGAAGACACAAGCAAAATCTCCTGAAGATGTCACCCACAGAAAGTGATGAAACGTCGAGAAGACAACACTGCATGACACGGCCAAGAATCCTGAAAATATATTTTAATATACATAATGATATCCGTGATATAAAACTCATATTTATCGAAAGGGTAACTAAACAAATCTTTGTGACTATTAACTTATGCCTCAAATGGGAGTTAATGACCAATCACATTTTAATTTTTTTATTTACAACCAATCACAGTCGTTTTCACCTCGATTTTATCAGTTTAATTTTATCACTGTAAAATCAAGCTGCTCCTTTTTAACATTCTGAATAGATCATAGCATTATTTTGCAGTGACCTCATGTGGCTACCAGATTGTATATACAGTGTTTGCGGGAGATAATATAAAAGCATTTGTAGCAATTGATTATACAAAAAAAACACTGTTTGCACTTTCTTAAACGTATTACTTTCCAGGTAATAACGTTCCAGAAAAATATAATTGACATATTTACATCATAGGACATCGGAAATTAATTAATACAGTTTGATGTGTATCATTTTGTCTCCACTAGGGTGTATTGTTACAATATTGCGAACCTTTGGCAATAAATAATATGATCTGTTTGTAGTGATGAACAAATGAAGCATAACGAACGTTTCACATTTGTTTTGAAACATCGCCGTTTACATTATATACATAAATATTTTAAAATAACTATATTTAAATAATGATTTGTGAGTAAACAGCTTAGTTTTGTTAAATAGGTCTAACAAATGCCACTCTTAATTTCCAAATTCTCTAGATAAATTCACTCCTCACTTCGTGAGTCGTGAATTTATCGGTAATTGGGAAATCACTCGTGGCATTACGTATGATAAATTACACTTAAAACTTTCTCAGTAGTAGTAGAAGTTCCCTTTCTTATTACAAATGGTTTCTCAGGAAACATACACTTTATAATAATTATTTTAATTTTATCCAAATTTGACATTCTAGATGTAGATTATACAGGGAATGATTGGAAAACATTAGCTCAGGATAGGGGTGTATGGAGAGCTTTTGTCCGCGCGGCCATGAACCCGCGGGTTCGATAATGCCAGTGAGTTAGTTATGGCATTCTAGATCCCCTTTCAAATGTAAACCTTTTCAACATTAATATTAGCATCACTCTAAATATGGCGGAAACTCAATTTGCTCAGAAATGATTATAATTGACAGTTATTTTCAATATCTTGTACTTTTAATAACGTTCCGCCTATCTCAATCCTGAGAGTCCTACATTATCTTTCCTTCAGGTATATAACATACACAGGGCGTCAAGTTAGCTCTGTGTCGTGAATTTACCCCACGTAAAATGATCTCGGAAGAAGTCATTGAACATCATTTTCGGCCCTTTCACGCCTAAATTTTAATTACGACGCGAATGATTTGTCCTACTAGAGCGCGTCGTTAATAAACACATTATCTACTCATCTTAAATGCAAAGGAAGTGAGTAAACCATAACATTCTTCTTGATTTGAACTATTACTGTAACTCATGTCTGTATCATTACACATATTTCTTAGATTGATGTTTTTAAGAATTTTTTGGTCGATGTGACTAATTTCTTATACTTACCAATATTGTTGTTACTGGAAGTGAGTCAAAGTTCCCACATTTAACCTGGTTGCTATGCAAACAAAAGAAATCCCAAAGCTGATATGGACTCAAAACGCACACGTTCGGTAAGTAAAATAAAACATAGCCTGAATGTTTTGTATACTAACTCGTACCTTTCTTTAGACTTTTCCGGAATTAATGCAGAACATCCCACTCTCCAGGCTTCTTCAATTTCTCTATCATGTACCATGACTCCTTCCATAATAAAAATATCAAACATTCTAATCAGATACTACATATAAAAATGTCTCCACAGCCAATAATCTTTGCTTATAATAAAACAAATGAAAAGCTACATCGCCAAATGTTTCTTTCTCATAGAAGTAATTTATATCCAACCAATATTTTAATTCATTCATTACTATATTTAATAAATATTAGTCACATCGATCAAAAAATAGTACGCAATACACAAGCGCCTCGTTTTTTCAAACTTTTTCTCGATCAGTAACAAGTGCTTACCTCACTTGTATCGCAATATACTATTTCACATGGCGTCTTCAATGAAACAAAAATCTTTAATATTTAGCTTTCACAAGCGATTATAGACTCGATTATTTGTTTTATAAAAAATCCAAGTTACTAAATATAGGAAAGTAGTTAGAATTACATTATTATAAGGGTTTAATTTTATGCTCCTAGATTAAAATTTGACACACAACATTTTATATAAGTTGCAGACAGATCTGTATATATTTCTTTAAACATTTACGTTTTGTCAACGGAAACTAACCCTTTGAATTGGGTTTCTCAGCTAATGGCCATGAATAAAATTTCACATGCCCTACTCATTTTGAAATCTAGCATATAAGACGAACATGTAGACGAAAAAGACAGGTAACATAGTAGCTATAAATTTATTATTTTCATTTTACATTAAAATATCTCTCCCATATCACGCCATAAATGTTTTTTACATCATATTCCGCGAGAAATGTTTATTATAACCAAGTCAATCTTCGTTTAGCGTTTGCCTCTTTTCTTTATGTTTCTTTTAGCCTTTATAATATGGAGCAAGAAACTAAATTCCAGAAGCGATTCCTGACTCGTATCATGCATAAACTCTTTCTGAAAGTAAAACAGGCTTAAGTAACAGATTTTTCTGAGGATTAACAAGAGAGTGTTTCAACAACGAATAATACAGTAGCCGTTACTAAAAAGTCCCCAAATGTTTTCCCTTTATTGCTACAAAAATAAAATGTTGCAAATTGTAAATCAGCATTAATAAATTATTAAATACTTGTTCATTTTTTACATGTACTTTATACAGTTTTTTTTAACGCTGTCAGTGACAATTTCCGACATGAGGCTTGAAGTAGGTACTGTCACAAGGACGCAGAAATGGAGTTCACAATTATCTATTTTTCACATGCACATAATACCATTCAAAAAGAAATGTTCATACATTTCAATATTTATCTATTTAGTAATTCTGCCTGAGAGCAGGTCTTTCACTTTTCATGCTATGCTTTGCAGCTTTACTAGGGAATTATAGGTGTGGTAGCTTCCCGTATCTTTCCACACCGGTAAACGTTGATGATGACGATGATGATGATAAGGATGATGATGGCCGGATGATTTTTGGGAACCGTTGGGCCATAAGCTTCCTGTCATTTGTCTCATAGGTGAGGAAAAACCCTGGAGAAAACCTCACGCAGGAGCCTGTCCCGATCGGGAATCGAACCCGGGCTCGCTGCGTGACAAAGCAGAACGCTACCTCAAGACCACTGCGGTGGACCATTTCAATATTATGTTAATTATTAACTCTAGCTGATGCGATTTTCATTATTATTTTATTCAACTTAGTATATATTCTGTCTCCTTTATATGTATTGATATTCAAATCTAAAATTATATAATTTATATCGACATTATTGTACATATTATTACTCATTAAACATAATTTGTAAATATTTAGGCCTAATTGTACATACCCATTAATATATAATGCGCACTTTTAATTCTGAGCGGAAGACAAGGCCTCAATATATCAGTGTATTGAAACCATTATTATTGTTGTTATTTTTTCTCTTATGAATATTTATAGAATGACAGATGACGGATCATTAAGAAGAATATTAGATTCGGTGTCACTTGGTAGAAGAAGAAGAGGACGGCAGAAAATAACATGTAACTTATTGATAGTGTTTTGAGTAGTATGATGGGAAAATAATTGGTCGATGGAGATTGGAATGACGGAGGAGAATAATGGATTAGTTGGACGCAGGAAAATGTTGCGAACCATTATGAAACCTGCTAAATATATAAATAAAATAAATATTTATTATTATTAATATTATTATTATTAATATTATTATTAAAATTATTATTATTATTATTATTAAAATTATTATTATTATTATTAATATTACTATTAAAATTATTATTATTATTAAAATTATTATTATTATTAAAATTATTATTATTATTATTATTATTATTATTAATGTGCCTGCGCATGGTCAAACATAAGATCAAAAAAGACCAACAATAACTTAATTCTTCTCCCAGTTATATTATATGTATGCGAAACATGGACTCTTACTTTAAGGGGTACCAATTATTACTTTATTGTAACGGACTGTCAACAGCACGTACGGCTTACTGCCCGTGCGACCCATATTTGTAAATAATATTGTAAATATCTTACTTTTTGTCTAATAAAGTCCTACTACTACTACTACTACTTTAAGGGAGGAAAGGAGATTACGAGTATTTGAGAATAAAGGAAAATATTTGGACCAAAAAGAGATGAACAGACAGAAGAATGGAGAAAGCTACATAATAGTGAGCTACATTATATATATAGGAAGCCAGATATAATAAGAACAGTTAAGTCTCGTAGGCTACGATGGGCAGGACATGTGGCACGTATAGGGGATGAAAGAGGTGTATGGAAACTTCTGGTAGGAAAACCAGAGAGAAAATGACCAGTTGGTAGACCAAGAATGAGGTGGGAGAATAACATTATCCATGATTTAAGGGAAGTAGATTATACAGGGAAGATTGGAAAACATTAGCTCAGGATAGGGATGTATGGAGAGCTTATGTCCGCGCGGTCATGAACCTATGGGTTCAACAGAGTCAGTGAGTTAGTTAGTTATAACTTAGTTGTAAATAAATCAACTGACAAAATTAACATCGTCTTGACTATTAGAATACGTTTTATAGCTAACAGCTTTTTCTCTCTTCAAGAGGAATTATTCATATAGTCAAAGATATTCAAACGTACTCAGATTCATCTCATTACGTCATAATTAGCGTAGTGGTGAAGTTACTGCGCTACAAACCGGAAGGTCGAGGGTTCGAGTCCCGGTGGGGTTAAGATTTTTAAACTGACCCAAACCCTCTGGCGGCACTATGGCCCTGGGGTCGACTCAGCGGGTCCGGGTTCGATTCCCGATCGGGACAGGCTCCTGCGTGAGGTTTTCTCCGGGGTTTTTCCTCACCTGTGAGACAAATGACAGGAAGCTTATGGCCCAACGGTTCCCAAAAATCATCCGGCCATCATCATCCTTATCATCATCATCGTCATCATCAACGTTTACCGGTGTGGAAAGATACGGGAAGCTACCACACCTATAATTCCCTAGTAAAGCCGCAAAGCATAGCATGAAAAGTGAAAGACCTGCTCTCAGGCAGAATTACTAAATAGATTCGGAAATGAGTACCAGACGCTTGTACTGGGGGTAAAGACGGCCGTCACGCAGGGCTGACAACCCGGCTAACATCAAGTGCCGATTGTCCAGAAAAGTGGGAGCCTTAACCTCCTATACCCCAAGGGCCTCCTGAGGCCTGTATTGGGATACCATTACCTTTTTTATTTTAACATTTTACTATTTTTATTTAAATTCTAATTCCTAAAATTTAAATTATGATACATAAGAAACGTGGATTACAAAACCTGCATATTAACGCTGTGTAAATGTATAATCATGGAAACATTCGCAGAGGGCATACAGTTCACAAACTTGAGTTACGGAAGTTGGAGAACTGGATCTACGCTCATCTGTAATTTCATCCAATGAGCAGTCCATTAATTATTTCCGCACTTGATCTCTCCAATAAGAATAATCCTTTCAACCAAACTAACTCTACTTTGAACACGGTACTCATTTTCTCAGCGGCTATCTGTAATCACTTTTTTCAATTTAAAGTTAAAAGGCTATTAACGCCATAAATACTGAATTGAAGCAGACTTAATGAATTCAACATACGACAAGCAAGCTGTTACATACCTGATATTAATGAATCATAGCACATTTCTAAAATATAACAACATTAATGTAACATTATAAATATAAAATAAACATCCTCGTGCCCAACTCAGGGTCGGGTCGAGGAATGAGCGCCCTATATTGAGGTCTGTGAATGACAAGGGTGCCGGCCGAGCACGCCCGACGCACCATCATGGGACCAGATGAACGAAATGAAATGAATGAGATGAGTATGGAGAAATGGTGGGATGCAATTGTGGCAGGGGAAAACGGGAGAAAACCGCAACAAAAACCTGCCCAAGCACCGTTTCGTCCATTACGAAACCCACATGGAGTGACCGAGACACGATCTCGGGACACCAGCGGTGAGAGCCGAACATCTAACCGCTTGCGCCACGGATCCGCCTAATGTATCATTATAATTAAAAATACTATCTCTAATAAGATAACATTTAATTATATATATATATATATATATATATATATATATATATATATATATATATATATATAATTGCTGTTAAAATAACTTTTTCAACTTCCAGTGTCAAAACGCCATTCCTATCACTTCTGCTGCCCTCTTGATTCCATAGCCTCTTTGATTTCTCGAAGGCGTTTTTCTGGAACAACTAATTTTTCTGCAGATATCCATCTTCTTCTTCTTCTTCTACTACAAGGTTTAGGCTATGCAGCCTGTTCCGGCGAAGTTAAAAGTGGAGTCCATCTTCTACGTGGTCGGCCAATATCTCTCGTTCTTCTGGGATTATACAGGAAGGTTCTTTTTGGTATTCTTTCGTTGTTCATTCTCATTAAATGTTCTGTCCATTTCTTATTATTTTCGCTGATTTTATCTCCAATTTTATATATATTTAATTCTTCTCGTATAGTTTCATTCTTTATTCTATCCGCTCTTGTGCATCCTTTCACATTACGTAAAAACAGCATTTCCGCAGTCTGTATCCTGCTTTTATCCCTTGATTTTATTATCCAATTTTCACTTCCATACAACAACAAAGGAACAACCATTGTTTTATATAGCAGATATCCATTCCATTGTTAATGTAGCCAATCTTTCTTCCGGCATTCTCTTAATATGACAAAATCAGAGGAAAATTATTTTAAGTAACATCTAAAATATGCCTAATTATTATTCATTCTCAATGATGTCGTTACAAGTTTTATTCTTAATTTTTGTAGCCTGGATTTTGTAACTGATCTTCTCAAAACATTAATTTCCATAATTAAAATTGTATTCATTTTCATTTTAATATCCAGGATTCCGAATCATGTCTCAAAATATTTGAATAATAGTTTTATAAATGCGGATATTTTTGCTATTATTCATCTTATACGATAAATAGCATTTAAATAATTTAAATTAAACCATTGATTTAATTCGGCCACAAAATAAAACTAAAAAGTACAATAAGAATAATAAAATCGAATATTTTGTTTTCATACGCTAGGCGTTGAATATTTAGAGCCCGTTGTCAGTTTGAATCAGTAACGTTAGATTATTGCTGAAATATTGTCGAAATTAAATTTTCAGATGTGTTGTACAATTGTTCGGAAAATGACGAAACCCACTCGCAAATATTTCTAATATATAAAGCTTCAGAATACAGAAGCCCGTTCTACCAAGCATTGTTATACAAAAAAAATTCAATTAATAACACTATATAAACCATATTATTTACTTCCGTTTTTTAATATTATCAATTTAATTCACTAAATAGTTTATTAAAATGCCACGAGAGTTCTTTTATATCTTTTAATAATTCATTTCCATCTCTACGCTCCGGTCGTGAATATTATGGGCAATATAGATAATAAATATTCATCCCTCTACTGCCAGGAATCAAACACGGATCACCCAGGCGTTAATCAGACGTCTTGTTACTTTACTTGAATTTAAAATACGTGTACTTGATTACTTACTCACTGGCATTATCGACCCCGTAGGTTCATGACCGCGCGGACATAAGCTCTCCATACATCGCTATCCTGAGCTAATGCTTTCCAATCATTCCCTATATAATCTACTTCCCTTCAAATCATAGTTAATGTTATTCTTCCACCTCATTCTTCGTCTACCAACTGGGCGTTTTCCCTCTGTCTTTCCTACAAGAAGCTTCCATGCAAGTCATCCATTCCCCATACGTGCAACATGTCCTGCCCATCGCAGTCTACGAGACTTAACTGTTCTTATTACATCTGGCTTCCTATAAAGACCATGTAGTTCATTGTTATGTAGTCTTCTCCATTCACCTGTTTGTTCATCTCTCTTTGGTCCAAAAATTTTCCTAAATACTTCATTCTCAAATACTTGTAATCTCATTTCCTCCCTTAAAATAAGAGTCCATGTTTCGCATCAATATAATATAACTGGTAGAATAATAATCTGGTATTTTTAATTCACCCTTATATAAAGGATCATATTGTGATTTAAAAATACTTCAAGTAATTTTAAAATTTTGAAGGTCAATTGTTTTGAGCACTTAAAATATGTAACAAACTATTTTCTAAAGCATACATATTTGAAATTATAATTGAAAATTGAATGTTTTGTTTGTGTTTCACTTTTGTACACAAAATAGTGTTAATGCAAATATCGTTTAAGTCTCCCACACCTTTATCTGTCCAGATACATGTAGCAAGTTCTCTTCAGAAGCAAATTTAATTTTTCCAACGTGCAGGAAAGCTGGAGTGTTTATATCGTTAGAAGCAGGATCTCTTAGTCAGCTTCGAGGATGCTGATTCTTCACTTTCTCTCCTATATTCAAACAACTTCTATTTCCATCTCCTCTTCTCGTTATGAATGAAAATTATAAATTGATACATATACGAAAACATGTAAAATGTTGATGTAATTTTCTTTGATATGGAGTGCATATAGAGTATACTTTGTAATAATGATAGGCCTATTATGTCACACCGTACTAATTCTCTTTATAATGTTTTTAATTACAAAATCTAAATTATAGTCTACCTAAATCTCAATGAATATTAATATAAAAATCGTTGTCTTTACCTCAGACAAAAGTGAGTTTACATCAACAGTCGAAAACTATCCTCACTGCAGGTTTACAAAATGGAAAGATTACTTATACGAATAATAACACATGCAATTTTGACTCAGCCCTAATTGAATTTTGGTTTTTATTCTAAACTTACCATTGAGTGTTACATTGCATTTGCATTAAAATTGTTAATTTCATTTAACTCACTATCAAACCCGGGGTTCAGATAAAGATAGTGAGATAGTTATTAATTTTCAAGTTGTTATAGAGGGAATCTGGAGGTGAATATAGACAAATTTGGAGATCGTCAGCAAAGAGATGATAACGGCAGAGTTTTAATACAATTAATAAATCATTGATGCAGACTGAGAAAATAAGAAATCCGAGAACACTACCCAGGGGGACTCTCGTCAGCTCCTTAGACCAGAAAAAGCTAACTAAAGAACGACGTGGAAGACAAATTGTGCAAGATACAGCTTCTGCGAGCGTGAATAAGCTAAATAGGCCTATAAGATAAATTGTATTTGTGAGAGACTCGAAAAATAATAATTATATGTGCTTCTCCAGTAAATAATTGCGAAAGAAAAAAAAATTAGGTAATTTCTTATAAACTGGTGAGAAGTTGAATTAGAGTAATTCAACCTAATCCAACTCCACCGAATATCAGTAAATATACACTATTTAAATTAAATCTGAAGAGAAAAATATAAGTCTAAATCGAGATTTCAAACCAATATCTCTGTTTCTGTACACCAGTGCTTTAAGTGAGAAGTGATAAATTTAATATTAAATATCGAATATTACCTTTGCTTGCTAGAAATGCAATGTGTTGATTTCCATTATAAAAGTACTCTTATTTAAGGGGCCGCTAGATGGCATTAGTGGAACAAAAGTTCGCTGCTAGCTGTCGCACGGGATTCGTATTAGTATAAGAGAAAAATCTATGTTTAAATCGTGATGTCTAATAGCTTAAATTATTAAAACACTGGTGTATAGAACCAGATATATTGGGTACAAATCCCGATTTAGGCATATATTTTTCTCATATCTCTTGAGCACAGTGCCCTTTATATCACTCCTCATCATACCACCTATTATTCGAAATCTTTTACAATTTATCTTGCTAGAACATAGAATTCCCTTCCATCCTATGTCAGAGACTGCCAAACTTTACAATCTTTCAGAATCAAATTGAAAATAAAATTATTAAGAGAAACAACTCACTAATATTACTTTTTAAAAATTGATAATGTTTTTTCATTATTTAATAAAAACAGTTTTAAGATTTGTAAATATATTTACCTAATGCCTTGTACAATAAGCGATAGATTAACTCATCATAGTTTATTACTTTCTTTGAATTTTTTTCTTTTCTTTTTTATGTATAGTAGATTCGAGCTGTTATTCCTTTCTGCATTCATTCTATCATTAACTTAATTTTAATTGTATTTAATTTTATTGTATTATTAGACATTATTTTCATTATTATTCAATTCAGATAATTGTTTAGTATAACTATTGTTGTACTTGTTTGTATTTATATGTAACATATGTTTGTCCTGGTGAGTGGAAGAGAAGGCCACATGGCCTTAACTCCACCAGGCTAAATAAATATATTTCTATTTAAAAAAAAATTTCATTGAGTGAGAAGTGATACATTTAATATTAAGTATCAAACTATTTGAAGATAAATATTAAAAATATGTTTCATGCACATCCTTTAGTGATTATATGTTGGAAGTCCAAAAATATACAATTTATATGAAAAACAATTTTGCAGATATGTACATAAAGTTGAGTAAAGTTGTCATATGATGTTTCGACACACAAACTAGAGGGGAATACATGCGGAAATATTTAAAAATCAGGCTATGTTTCCCATTAAGTTTTTCATCTGGAACGTTCACATTCAGGGCGTTTCTGCAGAGATTCATAATCATGTTGAGCACAAAGTATTTTCATCAGGTTCCGGTATGTCAATGTGATGCTGTTGGAACTTGAGGAACAGAGAGTATGCCGAGGTGCAGGATAATCACACTATGTAATGAAGAAGGGGCAGTTAAGTGTTGGTCGAGTGCCTCACACGTCATCTCGCTTTTAAGCCTGAGTGTTCCCCAGAGTCTGGTAAAAGCTCTTCTCCAGTTTCCTACTTCTTGTGGCAAACTTGCGGGATAAGATGGGATTTATTTTTTTACACTCCACCGCATCTTGGTTCTAATTAGCGCCACCAAACATTCCTGATTCAACCCAACACTTCTCTTCATCCATACAAACTTTTACTCACTGAATTTCTCAGAATCTTGAGAAGTTATTTGGTACTTTCTACTGAAATTCCTCACAACTTATAAAATATAAGTTTTGTCAATTATAATGTACAGTATATGAATTACAAAGGCGAATATTCTGGATTTAAATAAGAGTATATGATATAACAGATTCCATAATATTCGTTTTAATCTTTAGAGCACAAGAACAAGATTTTCTTTAGAAAATGGAAAAATAAATAGTATATATCCAACTCATTACTTTAGAATCCTATATTAGAAGCTATTAGTTTCTATATATCGTATGCTGTGTGTGGAGTGTAGCATTGCATGGTGCAGGGACTTGGACTTTATGGTGGAATGAGGAAAAGCGACTGAAAGCTTTTGAGATGTGAATATGGAGAAGTATGGAACGTATAAAATGGACAGATAAAGTAAAAAAATAGATATGTGGTAAACAGAGTGGGCGAAAGAAGAAAGATGCTGGAACTCATAAAGAAGACAAAAATAAATTGGATTGGCCACTGGTTAAGAAGAGAACTGCCTGCTGACGGATGTCCTGGAAGGAATGGTCAACGGAATGAAAGTTAGAGGCAGAAAAAGATATCAGATGATAGACAATATTAAAATAAATTGTTTATATGCGGATGCAAAAAGGAACGCCGAGTTAAGGAAAGAGTGGAGAATGCTGAGTTTGCAGTGAAAGACCTGCTCTTGGGCAGAACACTTTGAATGAATGGATATATTGTATTTTGAGAGTTTAATGGATAATGTATTTATTCTATTTAACTCATGCCCCAAATGGGACTCAATGGCCAATCACGTTTCAATGATTTCTGTTTTACAACCAATCAGAGTCGTGTTTCACGAAATATTTATCAGTGTTATAATTACCATATTAAAGAAGGCTCCTCCTTTTTAATATTCTGAACAGGTCTGACCATTATTTTGCAGTGACTGAGCCTGTGAGAAATACGGCTACCAGATTGTATATATAGTGCATGAATGTCAACACATGCCGCATGCGGGAGTTAATATAAAAACATTTGTAGCAATTGATTATACCACCAAAAAACGAAACCACTGTTTGCACTTTCTTAAATGTATTTTTTCCCAGGTAACAATCCAGAAAAATATAATTGTCATATTTACATCATACGACAACAGAAATGAATTAATATACAGTTTGATGTGTTTCATTTTTTCTCCACTAGAAAGCATTCTTACAATATTGCGTTCCTTTGGCAATAAATAGTATGATCTGGTTGCAGTGATAAACAAAAGAAGCACATGAAGCGTACCTATCGTTTCTCATTTGTTTTCAAACATCGCCGTTTACATTAAATATATAAATATTTTAAAATAACTATAGTTAAACAATGATTTGTGAGTAAACAGCTTAATTTTATTCGTTAAATAGTCCTAACAAATGCCACTCTTGGTTTCCAAATTCTCTAAATAAATTCACTCCTCACTTCGTGAGTCGTGAATTTATCGATAATTTGGAAATCACTCGTGGCATTACTTATGATAACACTAAACATACAAAAATTATATACTGTCAGACGAAATAAAAATAAAACAGACTTTTCTAAGAAAATATAGGATAGGCTGATAAGTGTTCTTTTAAAACATTTTATGTGGGTTTTAATCAATTCTTTTGAGAAGGTGGGGGAAAGGCCTCTTCTCATATAATAACTTTATAGGCCTACTGCTAAATTGTCTGTTTGTTTTAAATCTAAATATCCCTTTCGTCTTGTAATTTATTCTTAATAAAACAACAAAATTAATCCAATGAAATATTCTATAAGCATAGAAACTATATTTTTATTGCACTGAACAGTACCTGTTAAAAATCAAAGAAAATCCATGTACCTGAATTGATTAAAAAAATACTAACTGGAAGAAAATTAGAGTACAATTATAGTTTATATCTAAATAATTTAATTCCATTTTAATATACTATTTATGTGTAATCGATTTATTAATAATAATATCATCACTGTCAATCATTTTGAAAATTATTAGCACACTGGTTATTTATATGCATACATATAAATGGCGCACATTAAAAGTAACTGTAGTACATTAATTTTATTATTATTAAAACAGGATTTGCATTGAAAGGTTAATTGAGAAACACAAGTGTTTCAAATAGAGCATTCAATTTAATAATACTAATTAATAACATTTTAAAACATTTGCACAACATTAATTAAATAGACTGATTTCAACTAATCTGCGCTGAACGCGAAAATCACAGTGAAACTTTGTAGCACGCCACTTTGAGTTATAAATATTTACTCTACATATTATTTTTTTTAATAGCCAAAAAATACATTAGTCTCTTTTTTGTATATAAATTTACAACAGAAACTTAGCTATGATAAAAAAAATACCGACCAGCTATTAAAACCCAGAAAAAGTTTCTACATGTACGCCTATAATAAAACAGAGAAAAATTGGAATTAACTAAATTTACATTTTCCTTCTTTTTTAAGAACTGAATTATTTGTTTTTTGAAAACAAGTAATTGTAATTCGTCATCATTGGTTCCCATTTTACTTGATAACACCCCTACACTGAAACGATATTCTGTTGAAATATTTTCCTCTCATCACTTTAAACACTCAAGTTGTTAGAAAAGAAGTCCAAATACGAATGTAAAAACATCATAAGTAACATTCAGCAAAGTTATTTTGGTCGGATAAAATCAGCAGTTCTTAAAAGGAATTTTCCAGTTTAATAAGTTTTGAACCTAAATTCTCATATTAATTATGCAGCTAATAGGTATGATGTTTGATTGAGACTTCGGTTCATAATTGTATCTAAACAAGTCCTATTAGGACAGTAATACCTCCTATGATAGCAGGAGCATCACTGTGGCTTCAGATATAAGTATAGTTTAAAGAAGTCGAACCTTATTTTAAAACTTCCTTAATTCACATTTTAAAAATCTGAATCATCTGTTGTACCTGTCATTGATTTCAAAATCAACATTTCTTTGAAGAACTGAAGATTTATATCGAAATCTCTCACAAATATTACTAATAGAGCCGCATCGCAAACATCTTGTATTTATGTTCCACTAACTCTTCTTCAGCTTCGTTGGCCATATCCCCAATATGCCGCACAACAGCGGAAGAAGATAAACTAAGAGCTAAGTTCGGTATACGTAAAGGGCTCACTCTTTTAGTAAAAATGCGTAAGAAAATACTTTGTAAATTAGCCATATTTAAATGGTATGAATTGTCTAGCAATTAAAAATATATTTTAAAGTTAATACGTACGGCTTATTCGCAGATGTTATAGGAACGTTAAGTCGACCGCTGTGGTCTTAAGGTAGGTGTCTTGTCACGCAGGGGCCCCGAGTTCGATTCTCGGTCGAGACAAATTTACTGGGTGAAGTTTTTTCGGGTTTTTTCTCACCTGTTAGATAATTGTCAGGAAAATGTAAGGCCCCCGAACGCTATCTGACCATCATTATCATATTCGCTCCAATATATTAAGTTTAGATTAAGACCTCTCCTGGCGAATCGCCTCTCATATCATCGTGGCAGCGTAACCCCGTCTTCCATGCGCCTCAACCTCAGAAGTGGGTTACAAGTACGCCATGCTAGGATAGAATACCAGGAATGTCGTAATGACAACCTGGTGGCATTGATTAAAAAAATACCTCTGACAATTTTCTTTGGAAATATTTTCTCAAAGTTTTCTCTATTATAATATTATATTCTATATGACTATAATTGTATTATTTAGTGCTATGGGTAGCACAGTTTCGTTATAAAGTAATGTTTTTACTGATTAAATAACTTTATCTACTACACACTGAATAATTATCTGTATCACCTATGTCCATAGTTAGAAACAGTTCTTCTGTAAACAGATAGAAAATCTTGGTCGATGCTCAGATAACATACCACACTTCGATTAGTCGCCATTCCGATACTATAGTGCGACCAGTATGGCATTGGACATCAGACGCGGGGGGACACAGATTTCACTGTCACTGCTGACGCACTCGCGGCGGGGAACGGACAGCGTAGGATCGCCGTGTAAAATGCTATACTGATCGCACACTAATACACAAGCTGACACTGCACTATAGCTGCATGTGTTCGCTGTTTCTACACGCTAATAAAAATGAGTCTCAATGCCAGCTCCTAGCACGGAATATGCTGACATCGTTCTATCTACTTTCTATCTGCGTTCTATCTGCTTTTTCTTGAGCTGAGGCTGCCTGAGCTAGAACTTTAACCTTTTTTCTTCGGTCGCCCAATTTTTATCCAGCGGAATATTTTTCACGATACGCTAGGGGAGATTATTTAATATTTTATTTACTAGGAGCTGACGGGTATGTAGAGGGTTCTGATGATTCGTGGTACTCTGGAATGATCTGGTCTTTACCACGGCGGAGGGACATGGACATGACATTCAGGAGAATGTGACACAGGCCTTATGGCTGTTAGATGATTAGTTTTTCTTGGAAATGACATTGTTACAACGCCAGAAGAAAGATTTCTAAAATTATTGCTAAATTATAAACCGCACGGAAGGCGCCCACACAGAAGATGGTCTGAACAATTTTAACAATTCTAGCTTTCATGAAACCGGAACGAGCCAACAGGCTCAATCCCTGGATGATGATGATGATGATGATCACCCCTGTTTTCGTAATGCAGAAGTAACAAATTCCCAGATATCTGACATATTGTTGATAAATCATTGTAACAGCAAAATAAATGTTATATTTTCCCCGAACCAATCTGTTAATTAAAAATAAATATGTTGTATAACATGTTAGTAGTGCCTATTTTTTTATCTTATTCACCCACATAAGACGGTTTTAAACGGTAATATATCGATGTTGTGATCTCAAAGATAATTAGCCACAGAAATAATAGAAACTATTTAAATAATTTTCACATTATTAAAGATTTGTACTGCTCACGACACTTCCACATTGATGAATTGTTTATTTCTTGACTTTCGAATAAAAACAACTGTGTTTCTTTTTCTATTGTCAGTTATAGTTAAATATGGTTTAGCATCTATGTAAACACAGGAAAAAAAAAACACGATCCTAAATCCAAAAATTCAACCAGTCCATAAAAGTGAAAACAGTAAGTTTCAAATTACACCTCAAAAAGATAAAATTATATAGGCCCACGTATATAATTATGCAAAAAAAGTTAATACAACAACATCTTTCGATTCCGGTTGGATTTAACATATTTTTATAGACTACTGTACGCTGACCAAAAAATGTATGTTTAAAAGACATATAATATAGGAACGTTTCAATGCCGTATTTGTAATTAGAATATTTAAATTACACGAAAATAGCTATTCTCATCCATATTATAAAAAAAACATATTTATTAACTGCGATAACGTTATTAGTAGTTGAATATTTTTTAGATGTCGCTGTGATGTTCAAATTTGAATTTAAATAAAGGTTTAATTATGGAATATATAAAACTTTATGTGATACGAGATGAACAGACAGGCGAATGGAGAAGACTGCTTAACAGTAAGCTCATGATCTTTACAGAAAACTAGATATAATAGGAACAGTTAAGTACCGCAGGACACGTGGCACGAATTGGGAATGAAAAAGGGGCATGGAGACTTGTAGGAAAACCAGAGGAAAACGCCCAGTTTTTAGGCAAAGAGTGAGGTGGAAGAATAGCATTAATCATTATTTGAGGAAAGGTGATTAAATACTAGACGATTGGAATACATTAGCTCAGGATAGGGGTATATGGAGAGCTTATGTCCGCTCGGCCAAGAACTTACCTGTTCGATAGTGACATAGAAGACAGTTTAAAACGCAACGATCTAAATACAGACACTAAATTTGCTTGAAATAAAAGATTTGTGGATATATATTTTTCAACGAATAACGCCGAATAACCGAATTTATTAATATACAATTATGTGCATTTATTAATTCAATAATATTAAATCATAATTCCATCAATGTAAATACATTTAGGTTCGATTAAGATTTTTTTATGTGAAAAAGCTGATCTGTTCGGTCTCTGAATTCTTACAACATCTGAGTAATTTGTGATTTTTTGTAGGTGATTAATATATTAAAATTTATTAAAATATCAGAATATACTTTATTTACTTATAAAAAATAAAGAGAAGTTAATACTTTCTGTTTGAAGTTCTAAGATATACTTTTTTTAAAAATGTTTGGATTTTTTGACAACAAAACAGGGTTTTGCGGATCCTACATCGGGACCTTCAAGTGCAGGATGACCCGACATTAGAAACAACGTAAACAACATTAGCAGTAGCAGTAATAGTAATAATGCAATCTTAATAATAATAATTATAATAATAATAATAATAATTACAACAATAATAAGAATAATAACAATAACAATAAGAACAGCAAAAATAATAGCAATAATAATTACAGCAACAATAATAAAATAAAATAAGTTAAAACACCTTCTTAGGTAAAATCCGTCGTCCTCAACTTTTAAAATGTGTTATCTTTATGCCTGGAGGCCTTTCAGGGACATCCCTCCCATCTTCAGCAGTTCATTCTTCGCTACAGCATCCAGGTCGTGACGAGTCACGACAAAGCCACATTAGGACCAGCAGCATCAAACATCAACCTGGATGCTGTAGCGAAGAATGAACTGCTAAAGATGGGAGGGATATCCTGAAAGGCCTCCAGGCATAAAGATAACATATTTTAAAAGTTGAGGACGACGGATTTTACCTAAGAAGGTATTTTAACTTATTTTATTTTATGACTCTCCACCTCAACGGTTTTAACAATGAATTTTATTTGGCAACAATAACATCAAAAATAATACTAATAACATTAATAGGATAGTAGTGTGTGAATATTGCCAGGTAAAAGTCTTGATTTCATATCACCTGATTCAGAGTTGTACTGGAAGTATTTAATGTATAAGTGTACTATTTTAAGTGACGAATTTATATTAATCAGTAAAGGAAATGTTTGAAGACAAATGAAAGCAGAAGTTGGGGCTTATGCAAGGTGTGGACCGCAAGAAGGACCTTAATGGTAATGGGCGCTAGTATTACCAAACTTATTTCCTGTCTTAGTAGGAAATTGCGTCGTCACCAGCAGATTAGGAGGAAGTGACGTTACTACTCTGGTTACATCTTAAGACGCTACGATGCATTTCCTGTTCTCCCAATCTTGTTTCCCGCCTAACCTGACAGATGGGCACGGAGCCCATTATCCTTATTATAGCCTAGATCTATAATCGCAATACAGTTAATGAGCATTCTACCTCTAGGCAACGCTTAATCCTTTCTGCTCTTTCGTTTCCTAGAACAAACGTTATCCAGGAACTTCATTAATGTCCCCAGAGAACTGAGAAACCCCTAAAATATATTATTTATATTCCTAGGTGAAATCTTCAGAAGAGTTATCCAATTAAATATAATGAAAGTAACAATTTAATAATTATTTAAATTTGAAAACAGTATAAAAGAACTACTTGAATCGGAAAATTTATAATGGACATGACCAAATTTCTTATAGGTTTTATGAGTTTTTGTCTTCACGTCATTTCACTTGTTGAAATATTGATATATACTCTTAAACACTGGAACCTGCAAGATATAAAGAAAGTTAATTCTTATTGCTGCGAGAAAGTATCATGGCTATTCAAAAGCCACCTCTATTTAACAGCTTACGAAATAATCTTCAAATTAGTCGCTATTCAAGTATATAGTAAAATAATAACAATAATAATCCTGTGAGATATTACTCCCAGAAGAACTTTTACGGAGAAAAGGAGTTTCGTTCCATTTTTTCAGGGGGCGACACAGTCAACGCTTTACATTTGGGCAAAATTTTAATATTGACTTAGAGAAGTTGCATGTAGAACTTGGAGAAGGATTATTGATGGGGTAGAGGGGTAAAGAGGTGTAGATGGGATTTAGTGGCGCTAGGAATACGGAAGGAGTTCTCCATGCGTGAGAACTTGGGTTGCTCAGGTTGGAATGCCGATAGGCATGAGTTCTTGTCTAGGGATTCCATGAGGACTTCGTCGGGCAGAATTAATATGTAGAGAAGTTGTTGTAGATGTATTTTATTCTTGTCTTTTATAAACTGCAAGTAATTGTATATAAGAAGTGACTATTTAACTTTCAGAACGAAGTGTTTTTGAGAAGTGACGAGGAGAAGCCTCTCTCGCCTATTAGGTAAACTAGTTACTCCCACTACCTCGATCTCGTGGACCTGAGATCAGTGCTTAGGCACATATAACGAAACATATAATTGGTTAATGCACCCTCCTATTTTAATCATGGGGGTGTTACAAATTTATCATTGGCGATTTACGCCATCAGAGGTTGGACCTTTTTCCCGTGCTGGCTTCACGTACAGTCGGGTCACAAACATTAGCTAGCCTTGGGTTTTTCCTAGGCTTCAGACGCTAGAAAATTGCCATATTCCCACACTTTTTGCTAGCGTTGTTTGTCTCAGGGTAAAACCCCCGCTTGTAAATTTAGCTAATGGGTTATGGTTATCACGATAAATCAGTTAACTGCAGGCTTAGAAGATATTTCTACTCAATCTGTCGAGCAAAGGATTTTGTCATTACTAAGTTGTTATCATGTGTCAGCCACTTCCGTCTTAACAAAAGAAAGACGTGACATTACCTGAGTTGTCAGTACCCTACTTAATAACTAGTAATTTCATTACATTGATACTGACTTCTTTGGATCATTTTATATGACATTTGCTCTTACATAATCAGGTTCCACTCGCTTCCCTGATCAATTTGAATATGACTTAAGTCCAGTAATTGCTTCGTTCAATGATATTATAATTGTATCTGATTTTTATTGCCAATTGGGATTTATTTATAGAGTTACTCAGGGGGCTGAGTGAATGACTTGCCACAAACTTCACATAACATGTTCTTTCAAATTCTTCTGATAATTGGAGATGTAGTCGAGAACTAATATTATGTTGAGTTCTTGTGACATGTCCATATTTTTCTTTTGATCTCATTTGTTGTAGCCGGTTGTTTGATGCATCGAACCTCATTTCGCAAGCTATTAATCTGCTTTCGTGGAGTCTCTGTTTCGCTTCCTTAAAACAGGACTCACCTCGCCGTTGTCTTACATATGTAAACGAATACACGTTTATTTCTATACCATGGTGGTTTCGAAACTCAAATGTTAAAGGCGCCCACGTATTTGGTGAATTAAAACATTTTATCAGGTAAATATTAAGTTGTTCAGAGTGACCCTCCACATACGAGTTAGGTAAATAAGTATGTATGCATTCCATAGTTAAAATCCCTCTCCCCATAGATCGTGTCACTGTATACCTTATCGGCTCTTAGAGTGATCCTAACATAAACAAATGCCAATTGTATTCTTCCGCCATTCGCGCCACAATTACTGTCATATTGACAGGTAGCACGTGTGAAGTATGTAAGACATGTGATAGTTGAATGGGATAGATTACAAGAAATCAGTGAGATTTTTCACTGAACTCGTGGAATACATTTAAAATAATGTTTTTTGACAACTAGTCAAAGATTTGCCAGATTTGTGTTTTAAAATTTAGATGACACAGTAACAGAAGACTCGACAGCTTCAGCCATTTTGTTGCATAAGAGTCGACTGAAGCATGACTCAAATACATCATCCATATGTAAAGAATATTTTAAGATGTAATATTGATTCGGTATTTTTTAGAATATTTTCTATGTTTTGAATATTATTATTTTCTGGTTTAATCGACCAGGAGTTGCATCAGCTTTTACACCAAGTCTTGGAATAGTTAATGAGTGTAAGACATATGTGGCAGCAATAAAGATTCGAATAAATGTATTTACTGGGAGGGCTGCACGTTTATCAACATCTAGAAGACGAAAATTGCTTGTTTCTCTTTCATTTTGTGGAATTATAAATGAAACTCTTCACAAAGAATAACAAGTATATTCAGAGGACATATTTCTAATTTAATGAACGAAACTACTTATTCGCGTACTTACTACTTCTACATCGTACATCGGCGTCCATAACAAAAAGCGAGCAGGTCACATGTTTTTATTTTGATGAGGGTCACTTTAAGAGAGGATAGCCTTTAGTTACTGGGTGGCGTGTGGCAAGTAATACGTAGTATTATCGACTCAATATGATGGCTGTCCGCTTAAATAAATGCGGGTGCCGCGCGACAATGCTTAACATGCGGAATTACAGCGGCGGTAGTCGCATCTTTGTATTTAATTACATATAACAGCTGCGGGGAAACAAAGCGAGCCGCTGGACAACCATCATAGTGAGGCGATAATACCTATATTCTGAGAGGTTATACTGCGTTAATGGAATGGAATTGAAAAATGTTAAGTTTCAAGAAAAGATAATGTAACATTTGCATCTTTCACAATTGCCGAATTTGAGGACCATCAATTATTCCTCCTTTTAACTTTTCCATACTGAGCTTAGGAAATTTTCTACAAATATATTTGAAACATTCTCCTTCCTTGTCCAACGTTTTGATGAATTGTTTTATCATATTCAGATGCACGTCATGAGTACTTTAATTTTGTCAAATAACTGAGATCGCGGCCGATGTTAGGAGTGAAGGGTGTGAGAGTGGGGATCACGTGATGTTTGTATAAGCGAAAAAAATGAGCAGAAATAAAATCATGACTGGATACATAAATTTTATTAGTAACAAGCCGTTTACTGTTTAAGATATATAATACGCAAAAATCATAAAAACTAGAGCACATTCAGCACTTTCATGAATATATTCGTAAACTGTGTACTTGAAAACATAGAAATTCGTTGAGATATCCAGGGCAACAATTTGTTTTGTAGAGCTGTGTTATTATAAATTGCTATTTTTTACTATAGATTAAAACTTGTGTACCTCCATATCTCGAGTTTGTCGGATATTTAATATACTGAAGATATATATATATATATATATATATATATATATATATAAAGTGGTTCTGGTTTAGTTCCTTATATTCTATTTAAAACCAATATACCGTATCGTGTAAAATCTGTCCTATTTACTCGGTATATTGAAGTGTAGAGAACAATTTTCACTCTTGGAGCAAATAATCTCTTAAAAAACAACTGAAGAGTGCTTAATAGCTGAGAAGAGATTCTTTTGTTCAGCTGCCATAGAAACCGCACGCAACTGTTGTCAAGGAAGTTAATTTTGTTTTGCTTGCTGTGAGATAGCACCGTGGCTACTATTCTAAAGACGCCAATATCTGATTGTGAGATTATCTAGAGATTTGTTGCTATTTAGTTACATACAATTTTATTTATGATTATTATCTACATATTTAATTTATTTACAAAATATCATTAGAATTTATTGCTTTAGAATATATCCGGTATATTTTTCGTATTTTCGTTCTTGTTTATTTGTTATTATTTATAGTCATTTTAATTACAAAGATCATATCATGATTTATTTAGACATTTATGTATTTTATCGGTTAGTCTTTTCTTTCTAGAGACATTTGTATCTGAGTTCGACAATTAAAGTATCTTTTTACAGAAAATCAAGATTAGTCTTTGATGGAACTTGACCTATGATATATATATATATACACATATACATACATATACACATACACACATATATGTATATATATATGTGATACAATTAAATTTTTGACATTGAGCAATGCAAGCTTAATATGACATGATAAGAAAAATAAATTCCTGGACGGGATTCGAACCCGGACCTCTGAGTTGATATCTCAGAGCGCTACCACTTACGCTACCAGGCGAATCCAGAACAAACATTTAGTTTTCTTATACATATTCTCTATTATTACCAGGTGTAGCGGGATCTCGACCGATGGAATCCTAAACTACTGAACCGATTTTAATAAAATTTTGCACACTGTGTGCTGTTTGACCCAACTTGAGACCTACGGTTGTTTATAACTAAATTTATAGTCGCATTATTTTTATTGCAAATTATTTGTTTATTATTTAACAAAGAGTTATAATTATCTGTGAGTTCCATACGATTCTAACAGATGACGGTGTAAGGTAATTGGTTTATTATTTAACCATGTGGCTGTGCTTTTTGTTGCAACCGCGAATTTCAATTCAATTACAAATATTGATTATTTCATAATTTAAGTGTGTTCAGTGTTTATTTTATTTTCAATGTATTGATAATAATATTAATTTCGAGTGTAAGTATTAGTTTTAAGTAATCTGGCTGAAAGACAGGAACTTAATTTAAATTTAACTGGACCGAGAAGGGACAATGAACATTATGGTGAATCAGTTCTAGAGACCATGAATGGTGAGATATCAAGTGAATTTCCGCAAATAGGTATATACATTTAAGAAGAATGTCAATTTAAAAACATATGAAGGTCCTAAGGAACGGAATAACAGAACGGTAAGTAAGTCTGTTAGTTATAATAATATGCCTAATATTACAGAAACAATCTCCATGCCTCAATTAAATGAAAAACAAGATGACTATAATATATCACAAGATGATATTACTATACAGAGACTTCTTGATGATGATGAGAATCCAAACTGCCAACAAGTTCGTAGAAAAAAACGAAAGTATAATGAAATCAGCAAGCCTCCTCAAAATATTCCATCAATAAATGTATATAATCATTATGATACACTTATGGATGATACTGAGAATGCAGAAAACATAAATTCATCTCAATCAACAAAACCATACGGAAAAATTAACGTAAAAATAGTTAAAGGCGATACGAAGTTCGCCGGGCCATCTAGTATATATATATATATATATATATATATATATATATATATATATATATCTGTTTTTGTAGAGTAGATGGCTCTACTGTTTAAACTTAATTTATTGTAATTAATAATTATATCTTACGGTAATTACTGATGTAATTATAAAGTCAGAGTTTTTTCAGGAACGTTCTGTCCGGAACATATTACATATTAACGAATGTGTTATTGATTACATTTATGAAATACGAAACCTTCAAATGTGATTCATTAGCTTAAAATAAATTATTTTTAAATTATAATCTCATGTTGCCAATAACGACCATAACAAAGACTGTAGATATAGGAAACTACAGTAACTATGCAATAGGGCTAATCAATCATAAAATAGATGAATTATGGTTTGGTAAAGGTAATTAGATAAATTTCACATAGGGAATCGCAAACATAAAAAAAAAGACTTGAGTAAATTCTTCTTTAGCCTAATTTGTTGCAAATGAAGGATGCTGAATAAACAATGAAGTATAAACTGTATCTGAGAGTAGCAGTGTTTTAAACCAATATAATAAATTAACGCATTTGTAGAATACACGAACAGATTCACCGGGAGGCAAATCAGAAATACAAACATTTGAAATACTAAAGCATAACAAAAAAAAAAGTTAAAATGATAAAAAACACAAATTTATTCTCATTCTATTGAAAATAAACAATACTGCGCGGAAAACAATAAACTGTAGGAATATGAATCTGACAGAATGTCAGGAAGGAAAACAAAACAATATTCACATGTTTGATAAGTTACACTATCACAAATTCTCTGTTGTTTTTTTCAATTTGTTATTGGCGTTAAAAATGTTTACTTCGCAATACTGTATGAAGAATTTTATTTTAATTATTGTATTAATTAGTGAAACAGTTTCATAGTAATGAAAATCAAAATTTGCAAACTAATGGTATCCTGTCAGAATATATTTCTATATGTCAAGATTTCTTTAGCTTCAAATGGATTTCACTATCACCAACATGATCATCAATCCTCCGGGCCATTCCGAGACTCCAATTCCACTTTTCATATCTTGAACGGTTTTCCGATATTCCTCTCGCCACTCGGTCTCTAGTTGAGAGAGGACCTTCTCACCTTTGACTATTGTGTCAAGATTTATTTTATACTTCAAAATCCTGTCTATGAAATTAAAAAAAATATTCGTTCCTAACAGTCTCATTTGAAATGTAATCTCTCCAAGTTCTTCTACTACTAGAAAGCTCACGAATAAAGTTTTTTTAAGTTTCTAATCTCTAATTTTAATTTATTTCCTTCAATCAATATGCTTTTGATCAAAATATTAATACTGATTTGGCAATTATTTGCAATCTTAATTTTGCAGATCTGGGCATATTTTTTCCCAAGAATTTTTTCTATCATTCTATTTAGTGGATTGAATTTTTATTTATTTTTGCATAAAATTCGTCATTACCATTTACTGAAATAATATTTCCCAAATCATTAAAATAATTAATCAGTTATTAATATTTACTGTTTGCATTTATTATTTTCCTTTCATTGCCAATGGTTTTGTTTTTGGTAATGATATTTTCATATCATACGATGATCAAATACACTTTATATATAATAAAAGAGTATTACATAAAAAGTATGTGTGCAGTTGTTCTAGCCAGGAGGAAAACTTACTAAATTACTATTTGAACGACTTGCACTAAAATAATAAAAAAAAACTAGATAAAAATATTGTTAGTTTTTTAATAACTAATGATAATATCAATTGCTTATTATTTGATTTCCAAAGGGTACAATTGCCATCGTGTTTAGGTCAGTTCAGTTTTGTCACAGAATAAATAAAAATTAGGGAAACTCACACAGAACTATTTTTAAAAAAATGGACTGAGCGCTTCTAAAAACGTAATGCTTTTCACTATGCATAAGTTATAAGTTGAATCGCAGGGTAACGAATATATGATTGGTTAATCCATCCCTACAACTCTGTTTGCCATATTTATGCCAATAGTGGAACAATGCAAAACGTGTATTGACAGTTTTTAGGCCTTCAGTTATTTTTTTAACATGTCTATCGAAAGAAAATACCTAAAAACCGTAATGTTTTCAAGCTATCAAGAGAAGCTTGCAACAGCAGATTAGTTTAGTTATAGTTTAACATTTTTTTTTCAAGAGCAACTAAGTCTAAAATGATTGTGTACTTTATTTTGACAAAGATCATTGTTTATTAGTTGTAAATTTTGTATAACGAATGGCATTTTCTATTTGGTATGTTTGAAATGCAAGATTAAAATTAATGTTTAACTTTATTGGCAAATTGATATGTTCATGATATGAAAATTAATATTTCGAGGCAAGCTGTTTGTCATAAGTAATGTCACGAGTGATTTCCAAATTATCGATAAATTCACAACTCACTTCAAGAGTGGCATTTGTTACAACTATTTAACGAATAAAATTAAGCTGTTTACTCACAAATCATTATTTAACTATAGTTATTTTTAAATATTTATATATTTAATGTAAACGGCAATGTTTGAAAACAAATGACAAACGATTGGTACGCATCATTTGCTTCTTTTGTTCATCAGATCATATTATTTATTGCCAAAGGATCGCAATATTGTAAGAATGCAACCCAGTGGAGAAATTTATAACCAACATTATATATATTAATTAATTTCTGATGTCCTATGATGTAAATATGTCAATTACATTTTTCTGCAACGTCATTTCCTGGAAAATAATTCATTCAAGAAAGTGCAAACAATAGTTTCTTTTTTTTGTGGTATAATCAATTGCCACATATGTTTTTATATTATATCCCACATGTGTTATCTGCTGATATCCATGCTCTATATATACAATCTGATAGCCGTATTTCTTGGAGAGTCAGTCACTGCAATATAATGCTATGGCCTATTCAGAATGTTAAAAAGGAGGAGCTTTCTTTAATATGATAAACTTCAGTTGATAAATTCGAGGCGAAACACGACTGTGATTGATTGTAAATAAAATCATTGAAACGTGATTAGTCATCGACTCCCATTTGGGGTAACTAAAAAGAAAATACTGTGTATCTGAGTCGGAATTTTAACCAAAAATCTTCATATTTACGCCCTGGCGTTCTACTATTGAGCTACTTAGAAACACCATCACAATGGTTTCTTGGAAAAGAAGCACCCCTATTTTGCCTTGCGATCGCAGTTCCCTACTTACAAATATGTCGGAGATTAAAGAGAGAGCAATTTGTGTTTAATCGTAAGCATCATCATCATCATCATCATAGTACATTCACGAATTTAGGCCATTTGTTGACCTGTTTCGGCCTCAAGAGAAATACCATCCAAAAGTCTTTTGAGTGGACGTCCTGGTCTTCTTCTTCCTGCAGGTTGATATCTTAACATTTGTTTGGGTATTCTGTCATCTTCCATTCGATGAACATGTTGCATCCATCTTGACTTATAATCAGAAATTTTGTTTTCTAAAGGTTCCATGTGTAATTCTTCTAAGATGTCTTCATTTTTTTTGTGATCTAGTAGTGTGTATCCTGCAGTCCTCCGAAAATATCTCATTTCAGCATATCTAAGTCTCTGTATATCCTTCTGTTTCAACGTCCATACTTCGCTACCATACAAAAGAGTTGGAAGAGCCAGTGTTTTATACACTTTTAATCTTGAATGCTTTTGGACTAACTGTGGCTTGAAGATAGAATTTATTAACCCTAAAATTCTTAAAAATTTAGATATTTTTGCATTTACATTTTATTCTTCATATGAAATATTGCATCCTAGATATGTAAAATTATTCACCTGCTCCAAACTTTTATTATCCAGTACAATTTTACTTCTGACAGGATCTACACCTTGAAATGCCATCATTTTTGTTTTTTCTGTAGATATCTTCAAACCATATTCTTCTGTAATTTTGTTAAGTTCATACAGACCATTCTGTAGATTATCTTCTGAATTTGCTATTATTATTTGGCCATCTGCAAACAATAGGGTGTTTAATTTTCTATTTTCTGATATTCTTATTCCAAATTTATATGTCTTGTTCCAGAATCGTAAGCAACTCAAAATTAATGGGCCAACGAGTCAAGCTGGATATCTTCAATTCATATTCCGATTCATTTGCTCATTTTTCTCTCTAGTTATATTGAATATATTCTTCTTGTTCTCAAGTTTGTTTTATACACAGTAATACCTCATTCTTAAATTCGATAAATATATGGTGAACTATCATTACTATTTAATAAAAGCACTACTCAAATATTGAAAAATGTTAAACGCTGTATAGTATAAGCGTTGGAGAGAAGTTTTTAAGTGTCATCTAGGAAAATTGTGGACTAGTATAACACAAGACAGACAAAAGTGGAAGCAATCCATAAAAAGTTGAAGCCATAGTCTCAAGGGATTGGCTAACTCGGGGATGATGTTCGCAGTAGGCCCTTGCCCGAAATGGGAAGATTATAGGCTAATTCTTAAAAAGTAACGCCTGATGAAACGCTTAATCTACTTGTAACGCGAAGCGTTTGATGTCATTTTGTGTAAAATTCTTGAGGGCTCAAAGTTACAATTTTTGTTCTCACTCAAAATTTAAGTTAAATTATAATGTCCTGAAAACGTTGCCTCAATTTTATTAAAAGTTGAAGATATAACGGAGAGTTAATACAATTATATTCCAACCATATTTTATTTTTAATTTGTCAAGGAGGAAAAAAGAGCTAAAATACAAAGAAATTGCAAAGAAATATGGATCGAGAATAAAATTGCAGTTCTAAACAGAAAGAGAACTGAACTAAGTTTAGAGTTTGAAAACACACAGAAGTCGTCTAAAAGCGGAATATGAATCAATTAGACGGAGTATGTTGAGAACTTCACGCTGAGGAGGAAAAGTTATCTGTAAGGATAGGATTGTCCGCCTGCACGAATTACCCAATCTATCTGCAAAGCACGATTTTGTTGTTCTTCACTAAAAAAAGCAAAGTTAAAATACAAGTTTGCTCTCGCCACATTCTGTAAACAGCCGGAGTATCGTTTCCCAACTGTAATATCAAGCCTCGGGTCTTCAACTTTCTAAATAACAATCCTCCTCCTTCTTCTACATGGGATTTTCTTTTACATTCCTCTGATTCAGTCATGTTGAGTACTACAATATGTTTAAAAACTAAATTCTAACTTTTCTGAAATCACAGAGTGGTGATAAAATTCAAACTGTAACGTCACGCCAATATGTTTAGACCAAATACGAAACTGTATTCGAACAAAACAGTAAACGTAGTAGTGGCGGTGGCAGCAGCGGCAGCAGCAGCAGCAGCAGCAGTAGTGTAGTAGTGTAGTAGTGTAGTAGTGTAGTAGTGTAGTAGTGTAGTAGTGTAGTAGTTGTATAGTAGGACTTAATAGACTAATGTATGTATGTGAGTACGGCATTGTTGTATAGTAGGACTTAATAGACTAAAATATGTATGTATGTTCGTACGGCATTGTGGCCATGCGATCCATTTGTAAATAACATTGTACATATATTTATTCTACTAAAGTTCCACTACTACTAGAACAAAATAGTAGTAGCAGTAGTAGGACTTTGTTAGTATAAAATAAAATACAAAACAGAATTACTTACAAATAGATAACACGGGCACCAAACAGTACATCCTTTGATAATCCGTATCGATACATTTCCGTCTCCGTGGAGATTCACGGTAGAGTCCGCATCTTTCAATCCGGCGACCCGGATTCGATTTTCGGTGGCATAGGGGATTTTGAATCTCCAACTTAGATCTGAGTGTGTGTTCTGTGTTTGCATAAAGAAGATAAAAATATAAGCAATGTAAAACAAAAAGGAGAAACAGTAAAAAATAATAAAAAATAAAAATACTAGTATGTCGTTTGTAAGAAAGTGATGGCAAATTTTGCTCAAAGCTTCTTTCTTCAGTCTTCAGGTTATTTTAAATTAGGTAAATATATGACTCTTTTAAACTAATATGTACTCAGGATTTCTACACCCTGAGAAATCCATCGACCCCGGCCGGATTTAACGCCACGAACGTTAGAACCAGAGGCAAGCATGGTGACACCGATCCACCGGGTTCAAATTGATGGTCAAGCGTCTATAAATAGCTAATAATGATGTCAAAAAATAAGTACAGTTAGTATAGTTCAGTTCTGTAACTGTAGCAGTCTTGGTGAATGCTAAGGCGAGTGGCAGGAGGTAACATTGTCGAATGAAGGAGGGAAACAGTAGCTCTGCAAAAAAACTTATTAATTATAATAATAAAATTAATTGTTATAAAAACAGGACTATTATATAATGAACTCTCTAAACATATGGAAAAACATAAATGTTCGCTAACACAGAACCACTAGATAAAATAATTCGACGTGAATGGTTTCAAAACTAGGTGTGGTTCCTGGCAATACCTGCAACTTACCCTCCCCTCTTACCGCACCATACAACATAGACCCCTGAAATATTTCTACAGAAGCCAGAACTCATCTATAATGTCATGTCGAGGTAAGAGATTAGATTAAGTCCCTGTTTATTAAAGGTTTGTGATATGAGGTTGCCGGCTGAATATACATGTCGCGTCATTACAGAGAGGAATGAAATTAAAGGAAATGGATGACAAGGGTAAGCAGAAGTGGTAGCATTTTTTCAGGGGCAAACTGCAGAAACCCCGAGGAAAGCCGAGCCTGAGTCGTGATATAGGGTACCAGAGGTGAAGGGCGAGTGTCTAACTATTTACGCCACTGTGATACCATAAATATAGTTGATCGTACTAAACAGAAACTACAATTGATAGATTATTTTGATCCATTTAAATATATACTCTACAACATAAGAAGTAAAATTGCTCTAAAATGTTTGGTTGTGGCCAGTAAGTCGTTTATATAGTACTTCATTTTTATATAGTCATGTATTCATATGAAAGTTCATAAGGATAATATTAAATGGCGGTTTATGATGAAATGTGTATTGACATGAAATTTCAATGCAGCTTTTGTCCTTACAATTGAGGGAAATCATAGAAATCCTTCGGTGGCGCAGAGGAAGACGACGTGCAGCACATGATATACCGCTGTACCAAGCACGCGACTATCAGAAGACAACTAGAAATAGCTGTGCACGTCAGCAACGTGGCCTGGCCTTCTCCTTTGCGGTTCTGGATGCAGAAGGATAACTACAAGTTGATCGCGGAGTATACCCAAAAAGCTCTATGCACACAAGCTGAAGAAGAGAAGAGAAGACGAGGAAATCAACGATAGAATAAGTAGAATTTGAACTTAGAATATATCAATATGTATACTTGATAAATTGTAATATTAAGTTTAGGTTAAGTAGATATAAGTAATACTTCCATCGTATGTATATTATTATTACATTGTATAAGAAACAACATTAGACTAAGAAACCATAATGTAATATAACTGTAAACACCTTAGATTACGTTTCAACTAGCCGCAGTCTGCAAAAGAATAATTAATTAAATAAAGAAATCACGCTAGATAATAAATAGTGACAAGAGCAGGCCTGGAGATATGGGCATTAAGCCCGAGGAAACCCAGGGGGATGGTGGTGGTACTCTTAAATAAAAAAAATACTGTAATCGGTTGACACTGGACTTTGTACCTGTGACATCCCAATATGACTTCCAAATGCTTTTTTCAGCCAACTATTTCGGTACATAAATTTATATAATTAGTACACTTTGTCTAGGATAATGTATTTACTTCTCATGTAGTGGATCCAGGTTCGATTTTCACTTGGCTTCAATAAGGCACCATATCAATCAGTGATCATTCTTTATTAAAAGATTTCGGGCTATAAGCTGTGGTCCATAAAGAGTGTTTCTCCCATATGTATCTCCATCGAATACTGAGGGCATCTACAGTGGCGAGTTTTTCTATGTGGTGTTTCCTGGTCGGAATATAGTCTGTGTTTTTTCGTTCGTTTCTATCGCTCATACACAGCCGAACTTCCGACTAGGAAACGTCACCTAGAAGAACTCGCCACTGAATATGCCCTCCGCAGTCGAGGAAGAAACACCGGTTAAGGACCACGACCCTATAGCCCGGAATCCTTTAATACAACGATTTCCGGCCGTAACAGTCTGCATTCTACAATGGTTTATGAGTCCCGTCCAATCAGACGATCGCACCTCCACTATACCATGTTCCATCCTTGCACTTTAATTTCCCGAAAGCGTCACCGTAAAAGCACGGATAAGCAGTTGAAGCCATACAGCAAGAAACTATAGAATTAGCTGTAATGGAGCCAAAACTGCTGGACGGGGTATTATTGCCGTCAGCACAAGAAATAACATATTTAATCGTTTTAGTCCACCACTATGGTCTCGAGGTAGCGTACTGCCTTGTCGCGCAGCGGACCCGGGCTCGATTCCCGGTCGGGACAGGCTCCTGGGTGATTTTTTCGAATTTTTCCCTCACATCTAAGACAAATGTCATGAAGCGTAGGGCATAAAGGCGCCCAAAAATCATCGGCCATCATCATCATCCTTCACCGGTGTGGAAAGCAACGTGAAGCGTCCGCACCTATAATTCCTTAGTAAAGCTACAAAGCATAGCCCTAGGACAGAACACTATAGAATATAATAGAATATTTGTTTTAAGAATCTCGAGATAAGATCATCTTCGATTCACATTGGATTGATATCAATAACATGCTTCCCTTGGACATACAAAATTAATCTGAAAAAAGTATATTGACATAATAATAATCATATTACGAATACATATTAAATTAAAATTTATTGAAATAACAAAATTTTAGAGAGAGTTAATGAGTTTACTTATTTGGGATATAAACTCTCTTTTGTTGAAAATTTGGATTTATCAGAGAAAATTGTGTAATTCAACAAATCAATGGGAATCATTAATAGAGTTTTAAAACCTTCATTAGTGCAAAAATCAACTCATACTCGTCTTTATCCAATAATGGCTCGACCAGTCCTATATTATGGGAGTGAAGCGTGGACTATAAGGACGAGAGATGAAAGCAGACTAACAGCTTGTGAGATGAAATTTATGCGCCGAACAGCTGGCTACACCAAATGGGATCGAAAGAAAAATGTAGAAATCCTTCAAGAACTTAATGTGTTACCAATACTGGACTACATCTCCAGATATCAGCTAAACTGGAAGGAACATGTCACAAGAATGGCTAGATCCAGGATCCCCAAGGCAATAATGAACTACTATCCAAATAGGAAACGGTCACTTGGTCGACCTATGAAAATATGGCACGAAAACCGCTTTCTCAGGCCGTAACAGTTCTTCTAGGACTAATACCTGGCAGGATGATGATATTAAATTATAAGGTAGCTCTGATATTATAAAATTGATAAATGGGTTGTTCTCTTTTATGAAGATCATTTGATGCAGAAACGTAAAACCTCAGATGGTACATAAATATGCTATTATGAGAATTATTCATATAACTGATATGGTAATTCTACAGAATGCGGAAGTGAATTCAAATTGAAAATGAAATAGTAAAGCATACACGTAAAAGAAGAAGATAGGACACTACGTACCACAAATTGTTGGTCGCTTCCCCAAACTCTCTGACACTAATATTATATTGTGTAGACGTGATGTGACTTGTAAAGACCAAACTACGAATACACTATCCTTTATTCTATGAATTCTCTCGCTGTACCAGCGTTCAAAGTTATTATTACATATTGCACTCCATCAAAAGTATAAACAAATGTTATTACAAACATATTTCAGATGTATATCATAATAGTTGTTTATCCTGGAATAGAGATATTTGCCAGTCAATGCTAGATTTCAAAAATTATTATTACATATTAGGTAATACTCGACGTCGCTGCTATGGCTAAATATATTAAATGTGTTTTTATGTTTAGTTGAATAAGTAAAGAGAAAAATAATTATAAATTTATATCGTAATTACTTTTAGATACTCCGCACTGATTACCCGGCATTGACCGGGAATCTACTTATCCCTATCTTCTTGGAATCAAAGAACTGAAAGACAAAATTGGTTATTATGAGTTATCCATAAAAGATAGACATATGCAGTCGCGGACATTTTTGCAGATTTTTTAAATAATCAGTTCTGTGTACATTAATTTTGTGTATATGTTATGGTTTAGGCAGCGTAAGCCATTTAAGCGTCCACAAAGTGATAGTTTTAACTTTTATAGTGCATTGATGACCTTTTTCTTAGCTTCGACCCTATATTATGTAGGGAAATAAGTTATATCATTTCATTGTCCTGCAAAAATTCTCTAAATATTGGAAAACCCCATTCAAATATAACAAGTAGTATTTGAATCAATAAGGAACAACCAGACAAACAGATTCACAGCCATGCTTATATATATATATTGCATCAAAAATATAGACAAATGTCGTTACTACAATATTTCAGACATGTGTCATAACAGTTATTTATCCTACAGTGGACACATGTGACAGTCAATTGATAATTATGAGGGCTGTTAATAGGTCTAAGTACAAAATTATGAACAATTCCACTACGCAATATATAAAAATCAACGTTTGTGTGTTTGTTCGTTCGTATTTTATGTGCTGCCATGCCGTAAATCCGATTTGATGGGGCTTTTCTTTTAAAATGTTCAGGAGTATCCCGGTAGGTTATAGTCTATAAGAGAGATTTAATACTCAACTCTTCAGCCTTAAAAATCACCCATTGTAGTGAAAAACGTATTTTCGTATCTTTTTTGGACGCTTAAATGGCTTACGCTGCCTAAACCATAGCATATATACAAAATTAATGCACAGAAAATTAAATATCTAAAAACATCTACCAAAAAAGGTCGCAACAGCATGTATCTATCTTTTACGGATAACTCGCAATAACCACTTTTATATTTCAGTTCACTGATTACAAGAAGATCGGGATGACTAGATACTCGGGCAAGCGTACCGGCGAACGTCGGGTATTCTTTTGCGCATAACTCTCAATAATAGTTTTTTGGCTTTCAATTTACTTATGCCAAGAAGATCGGGATAAGTAGATTATCGAGCAACGCCGGGTAATCAGCAAGGAGTATCTAAAAGTAATTACGATATAAATTTATAATTATTTTTATTTATATTTATTAAACTAAACATAAACCACATTTAATTTATTTAGGTGTAGCAGCGCGCGCCGGGTATTAGTTAGTTAAATAAATGAATTAATTAATGAAAATACAGGTAATTAAAAAATAAACCCATGGAACGATGGTAACGAAGAACAAATGTTGAGGGAAGTGTTTGATCTCATTAGCTAGGTGGTGATATAACAAGCAAACACCTGATTAGCGTAAATCAGTCCTCAACTTTAATTGCAATCTGAACATTATTTGCTGCTTCTGATATCAATTCATTTCTAACCTAACGAGGTTGCATATACCCGTTACAGACCCTAAACACATGAACAACATTTTCCCACTTTATTCTTTTCTAATTAGAGTTAATGTGGCTCTAAATAAAAACAACTTCATTATCACTACTAATTTATTAACGAGACAGTAGAATATTCACCTCTAATACTGTTGCTGCGTCGCAAGGACATGGATACTAATCATGTATAGTCAGAAACAAATAGCAAATGACGTACTATCCAAACAATACAAAATTGCACTGCACTCCACGACGCCACAGATTGGCGTGAAGCGAGTGTACGCGAGATGACAAGGCATTAGTTCGAAAATCATGCACACTCGAATTAGGACAGTGTTCCGCTGTGTCAGATAGTATGAAACCAGTCATCGTAGTGGATCCAAACCCTAGTCCAAAATCCTAACTTATGCTAATAACAGGAAAGCGGTACACAAAAAATAGTTAATTTACATGCAGAGCATTTGCGACACGGGAACTATGATTTTACTTCTCTTCGGAATCAAACCACTCTCAGAATTTTTACGCCCTTAAAAATCCATCGACTTCGGCAGGATTTGAATCCATGAACCTCACAATCAAGAGGGTAAATTCTAGTCCACCTGGAAATTCTTAAAAGAATGTTAGAGAACAATAGTCAAATTTGTAATTAAATTTAAAATATCTGCGTGAAGATAGCATGCATCCCATGAGGAACTGCTGGCTCGTTGTTTCGAAGTTTACTACAAGAGAGATGTTTTGTGAAGACTAAACTTGTTTCTCAACCGCTCTGGGGACATGTTTCGGATTGACGCGAGTTTTCCAACTGAATTTGTTCTTTCCTGCCTGACCACAAGTGTTTTTATTAACTTCGTGTATTTCCTCGATATAAGAACTTCTTACTTTAACGAAGAAAAGGCTATTTTTGAAACAACACCACAAACATCACTCAGAGTTACATAAATCCTTCTAGTTTTGATTTTTTCAGCTCTGCTCTCCGACATTAACAACATAGTACCTTAATTACAAGAGAAACATTCGTGTGTGGTATGATTACTTACGGAAACTACATATATCTAGTTTGTCCTGTCATGTTTTGTTTTTTGGTAGTAGCTTAAACAATGTTTTATGAAGTAAGATTGGCATTAATTGCATTATCATTTTTGTGAGGAGCTATGATTTGATAATATTTAGTGTAGGCCATAAATTAGAATGATTTATGAATGTTTTCTTAATTGTTCCTCTGCCTCTCGTGTGATTTATCTCCTGTTTAGCTGAAACAAATCGAACTCCTTTTGATTTTGACGATTATAATTAATATATATATATATATATATATAATAAAATGTGACTTAGTAATGAAATTCCAACTCAGATTTAAAAACTCTTGAAAAATTTATATTCATCGGGGCAGAAATTTTAATTCGAATCCTACCATCTAAGATCAGTATGTCCAAACATTTTTTCTTGATAAAGAAATGTTTATCTAAACTGAAAAAAATATGTATGCATAAACTTAATACACGTATGTATTTAATTAATTTGGCTAAAATGTTCACAAGTTTATTATATTAATATTTTATCTGTAAATGCGAGGCCCTGTATTGATTAGGCAGCAATTTCGTAAACTAGTATCTTGGAAATAATTCATCAGTGTTTTGAGAAGAATTACTTTGTTTATCTTATTTCAAACATAATTATTTATTTCTGAAAATTATAAAAAAAATGTTAGAAATAACATTGAAAGCCTCATGCGATATGGTCGAGGTTCGCGGGTCGTAGGTTAAACATTTCTAATTGAAGCCAACACATTGAAGATATACTGTTAATGAATGGAATAAAGAACTAAACAAAATGTTTTAGTTACTCCCTCTTCATTCATCTACTTTTAGTACTGTTACCAAGCACTAAATCCTAAGTACAGTAGTGGTAACAGTGACAGTAGTTGTAACGGCAATATTAATGATATTAGTATCGGTATTTCTAAAATTCATTGTGAACACGATTAGGTTATGAGAATTTTTTTAAATATTACTATAAATACATGTTTATATCAGTCTTCCTCAATTAAAATGGACTTTTGTTTTACAAAACTTCGATAATTAGCTAATACTACGTAGGCCTTTCACAACATATTCCATCTTTGGTGTGACATTTGGTACTGATGTTAGCGAAGATGGAGCATCTTCGGAAAGGCCTATATGGTTTCAATTAATTACCGAAGTTTTGCAAACAAAAATACATTTTAATTGAGAAAACTGATATAAAAAGTACTTATATTAATATTTTAAAAATTGTTAATATTAGTATTTCTACTATTATTACTTATTCTACTAATAGTAGTATTTCTACTATTATTACTTATTCTACTAATAGTAGTATTTCTCCTATTATTACTTATGGATCCGAAACATGGACAGTAACAACACAACAATCTGCCAGGATACAAGCTGCTGAAATGAGATTCCTCAGACCAATAGCAGGGTATCAAAGAACACACAAAAAACATAACACAGAAATAAGACAACAACTAAAAATAGAGGAATTAAACTCAACAATAGAGAAATACAGAACAAACTGGAGAGAACACTTGGCAAGGATGACTGAGAATAGAATACCAAAAGCAGCATAGAACTATTCACCACGAGGAAGAAGAAGCTTGGGAACACCAAGGAAAAGATGGAAAGAGCAGCAATTTGGACCCGGAACAGGCTAGTAAATAAGCCTAAACCGTGAAGAAGAAGAAGAAGTAGTATTTCTCGTATTTTTATACTTACTTACTCACTGGCACTATCGAACCCGTAGGTTCATGACCGCGCGGTTCTCGTATTTTTATACATTTAGAATATATTTGTAAGCTCATATCGCAGGAATATATTGGATGTTCATGTTTCCCATTGGCTCGAGAAAGTAACATGATATATTTTCTCCATATCTTCCTACCCCGTTCTCTCTCCCTCTCTCTTGCAAAATCCAGATAAAAAATATGTATGCACTCTATCATTGTGGTATGAATCGTGATCTCCAATAAAACATGTATCAAAATACTTGTCTTATGAAAAATGTATCTTCTCAAATACATTAATTTCTTGTTTTATCATTGTTATTTTTTGTTTCATATCCTACAAATTCATCCATACTTCTCACAAATGTCACGATGCCATTATTGTAGAGACACTAAACGTTTAGATACACGCCATTTTTTCTCTATGTCTCCCTCTTCCTTCTCTCGTTCTCTCTTACTAAATCACAGATATGTTTAATCAATTCTTTCGAGTCCAAATTGTGACCTTCGACACAACAATTAATACGTATAAAAATATCTTGTCTTATGAGAAATTTATCCTCTATTATAGCTGTAATTTCCACTTGTTTAATCACTTTTAGGTTCGTTTAATATGCAAAAAAAATGCATGTATGCGTACTTCACACAAATGTCACAGTATTTTTATTATTATACAAACACTAAACAATTAAAAATGTTTAAATACATTAAAATCAATTATCCCTAAATTGCATAACACTATTCAATTAAGTATAATAGTATGAAGAGAAATAAATGACGAATCAAAACATCAATAATCTTTGTAATTTTATGATAAAATATAAGAAAACATATTTGGTTAACTGAATTTGGGAAAATAAAATCCAGGCCAGGATCAAATATTAATTAAAATTTAATTTTTTTTACTCTCATTATAGGCTGATCATCCAATTTGGTAATTCGATATAATTTCGGTCATTTGAAAATGAGCTACAAATTCTTCAATTCAGCATAAGACCATGGTTATTTTTGCAAAGTTCAATTTAATCTTAAAATTCTATTTAGCAGTGTTACAATTTTTCCATGATATTTATAGTAACGGTTCGGTAAACTCTGTTTTACAATATCCTACGTAATCACAAACACATGTTAAATTATTTTAGTTTGTATGTAGGAGAGAAACAGATTCCAGTATTGCTCAGCACAATTAACTAATGGTTACAAATGCCTACATTACGTACAAACCAGTATACATTTAAATAAATATGCCCGCAGTGTGGGATTAAATTTTTTAAACTGCCTCGCGTACACAAGAGGAGAAGTTGGATGTGATTGTCGTGCGGGTTTGCGTTTAATTAGGCGCAGCAATCTGACAGTGACGTGCGCCTGGAGATTAGACATCACATCCAACACATTGCGGCTGATTGCCACATCTCTATGCCTGACGATGCTCTAGTTAAGATAACATACACGATCTAACTGCTTCCAAAATCACAACACTTTACGTTTTATTGTAATATCTGTAAAACAATGACTTGGCTTAAACGAAAACAGACATTTTAATATACAATATGGGCCTACATGCAGTTATGTAATTATATAATGTTTTTTGTGCCAACATTCTTATTTATAATATTCCAATTACATCCATTTGTATTTCTGAACACGCAGGATTGAGTAACCTGGATGCGTGGATTTATATTTTATATTTACTTCATAGAATTTTGACTCGAACATAAAAATAAAAATAGAAGTATCAGAAATGAGATTTTTGAGAATAGCTGCTGGATACACAAAAATAAAAAATAAGAAAATAATCAAACACATTCATTTCTAATAACAATATAAAAGAATATCAAACGAAACAGTCCTACTATGATCGCGTACGGTGTTACCATTGACTAAATTACACATATAAAAGGAAGATAAATAGAAAGAGAGAGAGACATAATGACTCTTTTAAGAGCTGGACAGTCAATTTTTCTCTGAGATGTTAGAGATGTCGAAAGGCCGAATATTTTAGGCTGATTATGATAGTGATGATTTCATACAGCTTTTACATATTACATGTTTAGTGTGACATATATAGTATTGTGCAGTTTTAAATGCAAGGACATATACTTGTAATTTAATGTCTTTCGTAATACATTACACTATTAAAAACCATTTTCTGTAATTACTCAGACTATTTAACTCATGCCCCAAATGGGAGTCAATGACCAATCACATTTCAATGACTTTTTATTTACAATCAATCACAGTCGTGTTTCGCCTAGAATTTACCAACTAAAGTTTATCATAATAAAGAAAGCACCTCCTTTTTAACATTCTGAATAGGTCATAGCATTATTTTGCTGTGACTGACTGTAAGAAATACGGCTACCAGATTGTATATTATTTAGTGAATGAATGTCAATACGTAGCGCATGCGGGAGTTAATACAAAAACATTTGTAGCAATTGATTATACCACCAAAAAAAAAAAAAGAAACCACTATTTGCACTTTCTTAAATGTATTTTTTCCCGGGTAATAACATTCCAGAAAAATATAATTGTCATAGGACATCAGAAATGAATTAATATACAGTTTGATGTGTTTCATTTTTTTACGCTAGAGTGCATTCTTACAATATTGTGTTCCAATAAATAATATGATCTGGTTGCAGTGAAGAACAAAAGAAGCAGATGAAGCGTACCAATCGTTTCTCATTTGTTTTCAAACATCGCCGTTTACATTAAATATATAAATATTTTTAAAATAACTATATTTAAATAATGATTTGTGAGTAAACAGCTTAATTTTATTCGTTAAATAGTCTTAACAAATGCAACTCTTGATTTCCAAATTCTCTAGATAAATTCACTCCTCACTTCGTGAGTCGTGAAGTTATCGATAATTTGGAATACATTCGTGGCATTACTTATGAAGTTTGTTGAATATTTTATTATTATATCTATTTAAACTAAATATATTTTGACACTAAATATCTACGAGTATAAATAAAGTTTAACTATATGTCATCAAATTATGTTTTATTAAAAGTAAATGAAAAGTTATTTGGATTCATATAATAAATTTGTTAATTTAAATATTGACGGACACGATATTAAATATCGCTGCGTTATAAGTAATGTCGATTTTTAACGTAATGATGTGTGACTGATGGAATTTTGAAGGTGTGAGTCACTGGGAGTTTGATCAAAACAGATATCAGTCGATGCAGAACTTTATTCCCGACAACTGGAAATAATTCATATAGTTTTGAGGGTCGCGGGTTCAAACCCAACCGGACCCCATAGTGCACGAAGAAGTATGAAAAAAATTCAGGAATTGGGAGGAATCTAACTGTATTACATACAGTATATAACACCGATCTAAACTTTAAAAAGTAAATTTAAAAAAATGGAGTCTTACAAAATTGTTCGAGCATAAAATTAATTTAGATTATGCTTTTATTTGATATTAGAACTGAACTATTTTACCAAATTCGAAGGAAATGATTTGCTTATATATTGGAATAGGTTTTTATAGGCAGATGTCATGTTGTACTTACTTTATCTCATAAATGTCCAATAAAACGGAATATATGGTGAAAATTTAAAAACGTTGCATCGGATTTTGTGCAACTGATAACTATTTTATTTTGTTTTTATTTAAAATCTGTTTTATTAAATACAGTTTCGTATTCGCAACTACTGCATTTTAATACTTTCCACCCGATGTTTCACATGTTTAGTATTATATTTATAGTTACATTAAATTAGTAGTAGTAGTAGGACTTTATTAGACAAAAAGTAAGATATTTACAATATTATTTACAAATATGGGTCGCACGGGCAGTAAGCCGTACGTGCTGTTGACAGTCCGTTACAATAAAGTAATAATTGGTACTAGTGTAAAGAAAAATAAACAAAAACAGCAATAACATTACAATTACATAAAGAAAACACAATAATATTACAATTAAGTAATAACACAATAGCAATAACATTACAATTACATAAAGAAAACACAATAATAGTATTACAATTAAATAATAACACAATAGCATTATACACTAAAAACATTAACCTTACAATTACATAAAGAAAAAACAATATTATTACAATTAGATAATAACACAATAGCATTATACACTAAAAAAACATTAACATTACAATTACATAAAGAAAACACATTAATATTACAATTAAATAATAACACAACAGCATTATACACTAATTAATTTATATATAATTGTTAATAATTAATGGTATTGCATTTTGATATCATATATTCATTCATGAATGAGTGTTGTCCTTATTTTTCGCGTTTTGTCCAGAAATTTACCGAGGTTTATCCAATTTTCTGGATTTACCAATAACTCGTAGCATGCCAATCTTTCCCGATTTGAATTTAGAAATCTTTCCGGTAATAACTGACGTCTCCAATATTCTAAATCATTACATTTTCCTAATATATGTATCTCATCTTCAAATTTCCCGCACATTGGACATATTCGCATATCGTGATCGTCGCTAATTTTTAGAAATTTCCATGCCCCTAGCCTAAACCAAGCAAGCCCTGATCTCTCCTTAAATCCTAGGTTGAGTATATACGATTCTTTTCCCCAGACGTGTTTTAGGTCTCTTTGTAAACACAGTGAGCGTTTTCCTGTACATTCGGCGTAGGTATCTTGTTGATTTACATCTAAGTACCTCCTTCTTATTTTTCTCCACACGTTCTTGCGATTTTCAGTCCCTTTTTCCCATATCCAGCCCATCCCAATCTTTTGGAGTTCTCTCCTAACCTCGTCTGCCCAAAATTTAGCATCTATGTTTTTAATTTGGTGGTCGTAGCAAATTGCTCTAAGCATTGTTTGTTCACCTTGGATTACTCGCAACCAGTATTTGAGTACACGAATTTTACAGTTAATGTCGTCCTGGAATGACCCGAATTCATATAAAATTCCACAGTTAGAAACGGCCTTACTAAGTCCTGTAATATACTTTAGAAAATGCGTATATACCTTATTTAGTATTTCCGTTCTTTGGAAACCCCAAATCTCACTACTATAGTGCATGACTGGCCTGACCATAGCTCCATACATTTTTTCTAATGTGCTGACTGGAATATCAGGCACTCGACCCAGAATACCGAGTACACTGTTAAGTTGTCCCCTCCCTTTAAATAATGCTATATCAATGTGTTTTTTCCACTTTCCGTTCATTTTCAACGTCGTACCAAGATATTCGAAATGTTTCACGTTTTGAAGAACTTGATCTCTGTATTTCCATTCCTCTGTTCTACCATAAACCGTCCCATTTTTAAATGTCATTGTTTTTGTCTTACTAGCATTTACAGTCAATCCCCAATTCCTACAGTATATTTCCAGTAGGTCAAGACCTCTTTGCAATCCCTTGATTGTCTTGGAACAGATAATTAAATCATCTGCATACAACAGGACTGGGATTCTAACATTTCCTATCTCCGGAGCCTCAATTTCTCCTTCTAGCATTACGTCAACAATATCATCAACGAATAGATTAAATAGCGTTGGTGATAAAATGCAACCTTGTCTCACTCCCCGATTGGCTTCACTGCTCTCTGTAATGTGCCCTTGGTCTACTTTTATACAAAATTTAACATATTTATAAATTGACATTAAAGCATGTATCATTTTACGAGACAATCCTTTCCGATTTAATTTTTCCCAAAGTGCGCTTCGGTCCACAGTATCAAATGCCATCTTAAAATCAATGAATGCACAAAATAATTTACCCCCCTTCATTTTCAGATTGTCATCAATTAATGTTCTCAGAACAAATAGGTTGTCCACCGTGGAGTACCCTTCTCTAAAACCTGCCTGATATTTTGAGAGCCTATTGTTCTCTTTAGCCCATTGTCTGATTCGTTCGTAAAGTACTTTACAATATATTTTTCCGAACACTGACAAGAGACAAATTCCCCTATAACTTTCTGGTATCTGTGCCCCACCTTTCCCTTTGTATAGCGGTTGGATGACACCTGTCGCCCAGGCTTCCGGATAATCTCCTCCATTAAAAAGTTTGTTGAACGCAGTTTTCAAAACGTCTAATAATTTATTGGATGATATCATATTTTCAAGAATTCCCCTGGTATCCCATCAATTCCAGGTGCTTTACCATTCTTTAAACATTTAATGGAAGAAACCACTTCATTTTTCGAAATATCCTGATCCAGTAATTGAATATGAATTGGGTCAGGGATATCAACTATATTTCTTTGATTATATCTTAACCTCTCATTTCCCAGCACCCTATCAAAGTAACTTCTCCATTCCCCGGGCGTTATTCTTGTCCGATTTATGGACTTTACTTTGAGTTCCCTTATCGCTTTCCATATGTCCGCAATGTTCCCACTTTCAGTCGCGACTCTCATTTCTTCGGATTTCTTATTTTGCCATGCTAGTTTTGTTTCTGCCAATAAGTCTTTATATTCCTTTCTCTCTTGCGCATAATTTTTTCTGCTTTCATCTGTGCTTTCTTTTCTAAACTTTAAAAGACTACTTTCGACAAATTTCTTCTTCTTTCTACATGCATTATTGTACCACCCTTTGTCCTTCTGGTTCATTGCGTATTTAACCTTGAATTTTTCCCCTGCTTTTTGAAAACATTCTGTCAAAGTTTTAATAATTTCCTCCCCGCTAAGATCATTTAATTGCAGATCCTGTATTAGCGTTTCCAAACTCCTGTTAAATTCTTCTCTCAGATCCTCGATCCACCTGAAACGGATAATTGGCCGCAATATTGTTGCCACCTCATCATTAACTGTCTCACTAATACCTTTCATATTTAAAATAAGTTTGTTTGGGAAGTGGTGTGATTCGATTCTGGAAACTATACAGAAATTACTTAGGACTGGAATCATGTCTTGTGTGCATATTGAATAATCGATTACGCTACTTCCATTTTTATTAATAAATGTCAGTTCTCCATTTTTATCTTCCCTATATTTCCCATTCAGAATTTCAAGTTCAAATGCATCGCAAAAAGCTAACAATTGGTTTCCTTCTGAATTTAAAATCTTGTCTTTGCTTCTCCTACCCTCACCTCGTGTTTCATTATCATCCGATTGTATAGTGATATTTTCCTCCCCAATCCTACAGTTAAAGTCCCCTAAAATTATTATTCCCGCTTCCGGAAACCTATCTTTTATTTCTGCCAACGAGTCAGACAATTCAACGAAAAAATTTGGATTGGCATACCTGGAATTTAGTGGTTGGCGATAAATAGACAACAGACACATTTCTGCTCTTTCTGTATGGTAATATATACAAATTGCCTCTTTTAAAGTAATATTTACCTTTTTAATATATGGGTCTAAGTTAGCTTTATATAAAATGGCAACACCGCCTGGATATCTACCTCTCTTTCCTCTCTTTTGATTACCCTTAAAATAACCTTTCATATTACATAGATTTATGCATTCATTAGCTTTTAACCATGTTTCTCCTAGAGCTAATATATCAAAAGTCTCAATAAACTCTACACATCTGTCCATTGAAAGTTTTTGTTTTAACCCTTCGATATTCCATGAACCGACTGTCAACAAACCCTATTGTGTTCCCTTGTCATTAGTCTTACCTGAATTTTTCGAATTTCCCCCTCTCAATAGTTCCTTTTCTGCGGGTAGATTCTGAAGTCTTAGTGATTTTCTTGTTGGAGTTCTTGTGTCCGCCGGTCGTTCACCTCTTAGAGGTGGGGTATGATGTTTGCGTTCGGCCGTTTTTTGCTGTATGTTTATTGGATTTCTGGGAGTTATTAAGGTAGTGGCTCCTCTCTCTTTCCCTCGTGTAGAATTTTCTCCCTCCTCTGCTGTAAGGAGACCACCTGCTGCTGAAGCGTCCCCTGTATGTTTTGGGGACTCGCTGTCAATGACCTCTTCAAATTCATTTTCAGAGTTGTCCATATTTTGTAGTTTTTCCCTGCTCCAGATTCGTCCATTTATAATCAATTTATTAAATTGTATGATTGCATGGCAGCCCTGCCTCCTCGCCTCGAGCATGTGTCGCTTAAGAAAGTCTCTTTCGCGGCGCACCTTCTCACTAAAGTCTTCGGCAATATTGATACCGGTCCCTTTAAGATATTTACTGTCTCTAAGGATCCAACATTTTATTTTGTAGTGTGATAATTTGCATACAATAGGTCTCTTTCCACTATTCCCACGACCTACTCTGTGCGCTCTTTCAATATCACTGTCCACCAAATCAATGCCGATTTGCGCCACTACTCTTTTAACTATATGTTCAGTTTCCTCCCAGCTTTCCCTGTCTTCTTCATGCACACCATATATCACAATATTATTACGGCGACTCTGGTTTTCGAGATAGTCTAATTTAGATTCCAGCCATTTCAATCTGTCCTCCATCCGATGCATGTTCGTCTCAATATCACGAATTTTTTCACCCACGTTGCACTTTTCAAACCCCTCTTTCACTTCAGTTGACAATGTTTCAATCAGCTTTCTAACTTCTTCCATAATGCTTTGTCCCCTGCACACTTCAATCACTCTAACAAAAACACGTCCGCTCTTCTCGACGGCTAGCAAACATTCGTCCTACATTAAATTATGCGCTACAAGCCGAAGGTCGAAGGTCGAGGGTTCGAGTCCCGGTGGTGTCAGGATTTTTAAGCTGCCCCAAACTTTCTAACGGTACTATGGCTCTGGGATCGACTCAGGCTCTAACGGATATGAGTACCAGACGCTTGTTCTGGGGGTAAAAGCGGCCGTCACGCAAGGCTGACATCTAGTCCCGGTTATATATAAACAATGGGAGCCTTAACCTCCTACTACCCAATGGGTCTCCTAAGGCCTGTAGTGGACCTTTTTGTTACATTACATTTTCAGTTTATCTAAATACGATATGTTTCAATCTATATTTCTTCATAACAAAAAAGTTTTAAGAATAATCATACATCAAAGTACAATATTAAATGTTTATAATTAACTAACTCACTGGCAATATTGAACCCGTAGATTCATGGCCAGATGCTTGTTTTGGGGTAAAGGAGGTCGTCACGCAGGATTGAAAACCCGGCTGACATCAAGTGCCGATTGTCCCGAAAAAGTGGGAGCCTTAACCTCCTACTACCCCAAGGGCCTCCTGAGGCCTATAGTGGGATTACTTTACTTTACTGCAAATAGAATAAATAAGAGTTAAATAGATATACATTATAGCAAGAAAAAAGTTTATTTTATAAACTAAACAGGTGAATAGGACGGACTTTGAATTCACGACTTTGTGCTTCACTATAAACCGTATCATAAATGAATCTGACCCACATCGTAACTAATATTGTCAATTCTATTCAAAACATCCACCGCTGTGGCCTCGAGATAGCGTGCAGCCTTGACACGCAGCGGGCCCGGGTTCGATTCCCAGTCGGGACAGGCTCCTGAGTGAGGTTTTTTCGAGGTTTTTCCTCACCGTAAGAAAAATGTCAGGAAGCTTAGGACCCAACGAGCCCCGAAAATCATCCGACCATCATCATCATCCTTATCATTATCTTTCACCGGTGTGGAAAGCAACGGGATGCTACAACACCTATAATTCCTTAGTAAAGCTGCAAAGCACAGCATGAAAATGCTATGAAAGACCTGCGCTCGGGCAGAATTACTATGGAATGGAATATTAAAATGAACATTATTAATAGTTAATGGTTTTTACTATTTTTTTCTAAGATTATCCTAATTTACAGTATGACTTATACTATATTCATTTTTTGCTCATATCTAACATTTGGATAAATTTCTTTGATTTAAAGAAAATATATAATATACTTTGAATGGAGTGTATGCTCATTATGTGTTATTAAACCTCAGTGATATGAAGTATGAAGAAGCAATGCTTTCAGGACTAGCAGACATATTCTGCATGAACCTCAGCTAATTACATAAGTAATCCTAGTGGAAGTAACTGGCGGAGATGAAATATATTCCAGATTACAGCGTTCCTTTCATTATCGTATTTCTCTAGAGAAGTAACAAAGCTGTATCTAGGTTTGATGACACTTCTCACAGACGTCCAAATGTGGCAGATTTCCAAGAAAATAATTAATAATCTAACCCCACTTCGCTTTGTTTTTTTTTATTTAGGAATATTCCACGATACAGTGTTTCTCTTTCAACCCAACTTTGTTTGCTATCTTAAATTTTCCTTTCTTTGAAAAATACAAATACTAATAATATAATTGATAGTTGAAAATCCTACTACATTTTAAATAAAAATATCAAATTTGAATAGGTTGTTTTCCTAAAAATGGAACTAATTTATAATAAATTAAATATGATGTTAATTATATGATTTTTACCTGGTAAGTCAGTCGTCCTCAACTAAGTTATTCAACTTCTTTAAGTTATTCCAATATGGAGGCCTTTCGAAAACAATGTTACATCTTCTTCGTTTTACTGGAACTGATGGTGTTATATAGGTTGTATAACGGATTTATATTTGCGGTCATGTTCTCGTTGAGTGGTTCATTTTCTGTGCTTCTTTTAGAATCTCTATGTCTTCATAGATATTCGGAATATTAAAAAAATGTATTAATAATGAAGAAAAATCAAGTTTTGCCAAACATATACTAGAAACAGGTCATCAATTTGAAAAAATTGATAACTCTATGTCAATATTACACAGAGAATATAGTAACAACAGAATCATGAAGACAGAGATTTCGAAAGAAGCAAGGAATAGAGAACTACTCAATGACAACATAACCGCAGACATAAATCCGTTATACAACCTATATAACACCATCAGTTCCAGTAAAACGCAGAAGATGAAACATTGTTATCGAAAGGCATCCATATTAGAATAACTTGAAGAAATTTAATAACTTACTTGAGAGCGACTGAACTTACCAGGTAAAAATCATATAATTAACATCTTATAACATAACCTCAACGGTTCTTTAATATGAATTTCAAAATTAAATAAGTAAAAAAAAGGGGGTAAATGTAACCTTACTACCTTACAAGCCTTGACGGCTTATCGGAAAGTGGAGTCAAAGACATCTTACATTTTAGAAAAATGGCTCGAAAAGGAATTAATGGCTACACCCTATCTATGAAATTTACCACAAGGAAGCTTCCATATAATAGAATTACAATAGGAAGTAACATTATAAGGCTCGTATTAATGAATAAGGTGAGTCTGTTGCATCGTACCTCATTGAAGTTCAACTTTTATGAGGTAAGATGCAACAGACTCACCCTATTTATTAAGCTTCGATATGTTCTTCCCTGATTGACCCCAAGTCTTCATTTACTGTTTCAGGGAAAATAACACTGAACAACAAAAAAATAAACTGTTTTGTCCCGGAAAGAAAAATATGTGATTCTGATAGTATTTTGTCTCCTGAATTCAAATATGATATCGGTTTTTCTCCATCCTTTTAGCCGGGAACCAAGCATTTGAGATTGGTTTTTGGATAACTTTAAATCTGGTATGAGATCGTTAAGATCTTCCGATTGAGGGTCTTTCCACTTTACAGCGGTTGCCCTTTTACCAGCCGGCTGCTGGCCCTTCACATCCACATGTGTTAATCACAGAGGTAGATGATCAACAGCCAGTGTAGGGGTGACATGTGGTTAGCATGTCGAGTCCCCCAGCCGTTATCGCTGGTTCCTCAACCTGGAGCCGCTACTTATTGTAGCTACCCAATTGCCTCACGATGCTGGGTGGGCACCGGTCCCATACTGGCCGAAATACCATGAGAAAATTCCTTCCCCCATGGAGACTCGAACCAGCGCAAGTCCCGTAGCTCTGCGCCAAGGCTTCCTGCCTTAACCGCTCGGCTACGTCAATAAATGAGGCTCAGATGAACAGCTTTGTTTAAAAGTTGTATCACCAAAATCTGTTTCTTCTACTTCCTTACTTCCATCAGAATCTGAGCCCTCTTCATCTAATGTCACACGTTCTTTAGGCTTTGGTATGGGCAATTATTCGCAGTGTGGAACTGGTCTCATTGCAGATTGCAAATCAGGGTAAACCACTGTTTGTTTTGATTTTGACGTAATCACTTTAATGTTTGTTAAGCAGAAAATAATTATTTAAATCCATTAATTGAAATTGAAATAAAAAACTGTGGGTGATGGAGAAATTCCGAATACATATTTGAAAATACGATAAAAAACTGCATTAAGTATAACTATTGGTACTCATGAGACAAAAATCATGTTTACCAGTGTAATTAATGCCAAGTGAAGAGAATCGAACAAGCGAGACGGTGAGAGTAACTATGGCACTGGTTCTTTTATTTCTGTTAACTGGAAGAAGGTCAAAACCTATCTCGTCCTAAAGAATAGAAAAGTGGTCCTCATGGTCAAAATAACAGTCCGCTATAAGGATGGGTCAAGTCTCCATAAGGCATGAGCATAAAATATCTGTATGTATCAGCCAGTTCTTCCTCAGATGCACAACATACTTAATGGTATAAAGAATAGCCAAATGTCTCGTCATATTACACTGGTCGACATGATTTTTGGCTCATGTGTACCAATAGTTGTACTTAATGCAGCTTTTTATCGTGTTTTAAAATATGTATTCGGAATTTTTCCATCACCCACAGTTTTTTATTTCAATTTCAATTAATGGATTTAAATAATTACGTTTTAATAAATGTTTTTTCGTCCATTTGTCCATTGTAAAATTGAACCAAATGAGCTAACTCAGGAGATTTCAGCTATGGAAAAGATATTTCAAGCCAAATGGAATCCTAATATACTGGCCGATTATTGTTGGACCATCAAGAGGGATTCTCCAAAGGCGAAATATAACTGAAAATCGTCATTTCGTACTTCCTAGGTGAGTCCGAATGTTCGAATATTGTGTAGTTACGAATGTAGAAAATATTAAAGTGTTTGAAATTATAAATTCCTGTCTCTCGGAAACCTTGCATGATGGAGAAAAACCGATATCATATTTCAATTCAGGAGAACAAATACTATCCGAATCACATGTTGTTCGTTCTGAGACAAAACAAAAAGTTTCTTTGTTGTTGCTCAGTGTTATTAGAGACACAGTGAAAGGACTAATGAGATTTCCTCTGTCCCTATTTTTCATGGAGTAGTTATAAGGATGAATTTTAACAATAATCGATGTAGATAAACTATACCTTTACGAAAAGACGCTAGTGTGAAATATAATAAATTACCCACAGGAGAATTCAACTTCGGATTTATTCTATATGAGTTTTCCATAATGCGAAATGCTGTCCGAGAGAGTACTTATCAAGGATTAAGTAAAGTCCTACTACTACTACTTATACTAACGACGAGACGACTACGACGACTACGACTACTACTACTGATTACTACTACGTACTAAATTTTGTGACAAACGGATAACGATGATAATTAAACTTATATTTATCATTCAGGTGTGTCCGTGGGTTCTGAAGATAATAAACACCCTCAGTACTGGTATGCAATTTTATTCCAATGTGACAAATTTGAAATTTTTTCTCGAGCAAACCCACTATTAAAAAAATAAGTGAACATGTTAATGACTCTCATATCTCACATTATTCTCTGATTAAAGGAAACTTTTTCTTTCTTTTTTACATTTGTGTTCATATTTCCTGTAGAATATTTCTAAAATGTATAACTGGATTATGTAATTCTATTATTGTATATTATGAAAAACTATTTTATGTTAATTTTTAATAAATCATGAAATACCTATCAATGATGAGTTGGAACATAGTGACTAAGATCCAACAGAATATTTTCGTTGATGGCAGAGGAACATCATGTTAATCGACACCGGAATTTTATTCCGAACTTCAGAATACAATTCTCCATCGCAGTCTCTCGACTCAACTCATTTGGTAATCCGAAATGCGATTTGTAAAGAAAAATTAAGAAAATTATAGATGTGAGATTAAAAACATAATTAAAACACATTTAAAAGATAGCAATATATTAAATATTAAATCTAATTTGTGTTAATATTTTAATTAAAATGATCTATTTGCATTTTAAATAACCAGAAGTTATTTTTGCACACGTTTTATCATCTATAATTGAAAATTATATATTTATTTTATTCGTGTTTGGAATAGTGTCCAGGCACTTCCATATTAATGTAAGAAATAATTTACAGGTAGTCACAAACATTTAAAACTTTATAATACGAGACAATTCAGTAAAATACCACATTTTTTACAATTTATTACCCATCATATCTGGCCACAATAAATAAAAAATAAGCATCTTACGCATCCACACTAAAGTTTAAGTGTTTTTAAAATATTAATAAGAATAAAAATATTTTAGTATTATATACTGTATACTTAAATTAAACACTTCTGGAAATGAGTGCTATTATGCATTACAGAGACTCTTGAATTCCCAACTCCTTTCAAAAAACCGTAAAAATGAAAATATATAAAATTATTATGCTACCAGTTATATTATATGGATGCGAAAACGAAACATGGACTCTTACTTTAAAGGAGGAAATGAGGTTACGAATATTTGAGAATAAAGTTCGTAGGAAGGTTTTTGGACCAAAGACAGATGAACAGACAGGTGAATGGAGAAGACTATTTAACAGTGAACTATGTGGTCTTTATAGGAAGCCAGATATAATAAGAACAGTTGAGTCTCATAGACTGCGATGGGCAGGACATGTGGCACGAATGGGGAATGAAAGATGTACATGGAAGCTTCTTGTAAGAAAACCAGAGGGAAAACGCCCAGTTGGTAGACCAAGAATGAGGTGGGAGAATACCATTATGATTTGAGGGAAGTGGATTATACAGGGAATGATTAGAAAACATTAGCTTCAGGATAGGGATGTATGGAGAGCTTATGTCGGTGCGGCCACGGACTTGCGGGTTCGATAGTGCCAGTGCGTTAGTTACCTAGTTATACTTGTTTAATTCCATGTATTGAGAATCAATGATAATTAACAAACTTATTCCATGATTTTCAATTCAACGACCTTTCATTATTCGGTATTCATGTAATGGATAATAATCCATCCATTGCATGCAAGCAAAGATCACGTTAAGAAATAATTATTCACTATCTGTAGTAAAAATGAAGATATGAAGCTTCCGACTGCAGGGGGTGAGATACAAATGACGTGGATAATGATTGATTATTATAGTTTTACATCTGTATTATTATTATTTTTCTTTCAAAATTATATATAAAGTGATTATGGAGATACCTACTTTTATTATAATTCTTAGCTACATGAAAAATGTACATTCATGATACAACGAAAATAGTGCACTAAACCAGAGTTGTATATTATTTGGTATTTTTAAGCAACTTGACCCGCTGCATGAGCTGCCTCTTGGACATAGCGGTGAACGTATCTTAAATGATTACAGTTACAATTCAAAACTATACGTGAAAGGCCGAAAACCTTAGCTCAGAGGTCATTTCTTTTACTTGTAATCTCCATTTACCCGTTTTTTCATAAACGACTCGGAAACCATGACTTATTTTCTGGTAAAAGAAGCCTTATTTTAGGATTTTAAATACCAACTCCAGCAAAATTGCATCCTCGAAATAAGGTGTTTTTAAGAATTGAAATGAATAAAAAAATATATTGTTATTTATGCAAATATCTGCAAATATTTAGCATAGTGATAAGTATTTGTTGATACCTTTTTATTCTCCCTCTTTGAATTATTTTAAGGAAAGTAATTCAAACTAAAAGGCCAAACTATTTCACTGCTTATTTGGACTAAAAGGAAGACCATACTGTTTTTTCGTGACCATAAAACTGTTAATTAGGCAAAACATCGGTGATACATGTAAAAATAACAAAACATTTGTAAATTGTAATATATCGAATGAAACGTATTGCAAATCATTGTGATGGTCAATTTCAAATAAAAAGAAATTAGGTCAACAATTTGCAACAAAAGTTGAATAAAATTACTCAACGACTCTCCACAAACGTTTTGCCGTGTGACAGTCTGTATCTTGAGAAAAGAGTTAAACGTTACTACCCAATGTTAACCGCCAATAAGTCGTGGTGTAATTACTAACAAATCAGTGTGATATAGCGGGTGAAATAAGACCCAATGAATTAATTAAAATATCGTTCATAATAATTAAAACTAGAATGACAACATGTGAAATGTTTGAAAACTAAATTAGTTTTATATTTTATATAAAATAATATGAAATTAGCAATTAAACAAGGTACTAAATTTGAATTGAAAGGAGACAATAGGGAATCGTCCAATTTATTTAGAGGACTTAAAAGCAAATTCCCGGACGAATGGTCTGTAGACGGAGAACATTAGAGAAGAGGTAACCTCACATATATATATATATATATATATATATATATATATATACACACACACACACACTGGAGGAGGGTTATTGTTGGGTAAAGAGGTAAAGATTGGATTTAGTGACACTAGGAATACTGAAGGAGTGGCTGTGTGACTAACTTGCCACAACACACATATACACACATGATTAGTGGTATGACAGGCCCATCGCAGAAGAAAGTACCGGGCAACAAAATACAATGAACATATACCCAGACACAAGAGAGGCTATTGAAGTGGAAGGTAGGAATTATATTGACCCCCCCACTTATTTTAAAAGTTTATTTTAATTTTTTAGCGTACCTTGTGTTGGGTTAATTAATTTTGTATAAAGAATAATCTCGAATTTCTTGGAGTTAATGAATTAATTAATTTATTTATCTAATATATAAAAAATGTTTCTTTGTTTGTACTTTATGCGCGGTCATACCGTTGACCCGATTGTGTTGGGGCTTTTTGCAAAATGTTCGAGATTCCCGGGATGAATATAGGCTATAAGAGAGTTGTGATACTCAACTCCTACACCCTTAAAATCGGCCTTTGTAGTGGAAAATGTGAAAAAAGTAGCTATATGGACGCTTATATGGCTTACGGTGCCTAATCCATAATAAATACACATAACTAAAGTACACAGAATTGAATATCTCAAAAAGCTCTACAAAAAAGTACGCGACAGCATATGTTTATCTCTTACGGATAACGCGCAATAAGCAATTTGTCTTTCATTGATGCCAAGTAGATCGAGACAAGTACATAGATTCATATGCAAGCATAGCAGCACATGGCGGGTGTTCTTTTATGGATAACTCACAATAACGAATTATGTATTTTTGCTCATTTATGCCAAGAAGATCGAGATAAGTAGATATTCGAGCAATACCGGGTAATCAGTAAGGGGAATCTTGAAATAATTACGATATACATGTATAATTATTTTTATTTCACTTATTCAACTAATCGTAAGTAGTACATTAATTTTTATCGTTCAGCGCATTTATGCCAAGAAGATCGGGATGAGTAGATTGCTGGACAATTGCGGGTAAACAGCACGGGACATCTAAAAATAATTACTATAACATTTTTACTTTTACATATTTAACTAAATGTGTAAATTTTGTATTTCAGCTCGTTTATGTCGAGAAGATCGGGATAAGCAGATTACCGAGCAGCACCGGGTAATCAGCACGGAGTAACTAAAAACATATAAATTTATAATTATTTTTCCTCTTACTTATTCAACTAAACATAAAAGCATATTTAATTTTCATTCATTTAGGCGTAGCAGCGCGCGCCGGGTATTAGATAGTTGTTTTATAAATGTTAGTGATAGTTAATTCGCCTTGGAACTTGTCATAGTATTCATTTTCTTTGTACAATTGTATCTTGCTAAAAATTACAGAAATTGTTGGTTACATTTATAGTATGAGCTTCTTTTAAATCTAGTATTCTCAGAAACGAGCGCTTTCATCTATAACACTGGTCAACATGATTTTTGTCTCATGAGTAATTAATGCAGTTTTTTATTGTGTTTTCAAATATGTATTCGGAATTTCTCCATCACCCACAGTTTTTTATTTCAATTTCAATTAATGGATTTTAATAATTATTTTTTAATAAACGTTTTTTCGTCCATTTGTCCATTGCAAAATAAAACCAAATTAGCTAACTCAGGAGATTTCAGCTATGGAAAAGAGATATCAAGGCAAATGGAATCCTAATATGCTGGCCGATTATTGTTGGACCATTAAGAGGGATGCTCCACAGGCGAAATATAGCAGAAAATCGTCATTTTTTACTTTCTAGGCGAGTAGAAATGTTCGAATATTGTGTAGTTACGAATGTAGAAAATATTAAAGTGTTTGAAATTATAAATCCCTGTCTCTCGGAAACCTTGCGTGATGGAGGAAACCTGATATAATATGTGAATTCAGGGGAGAAAATACCATCAGAATCACATATTTTTCTTTCTGAGACACAAAAAAAGTTTCTTTTTTATCAGTGTTATAGGAAAAATTAAATTTGAGTTGAGTAATATCGTTCCCTTTTACGTGTAAGTTGTTATAAATAATTTAGTAACAAATTTTAGCTGATGAGTATTGATTAAATATTTGAGAACTTGTTTTCCTCCATGATGAGAAGGATTTAACTCAAGCAGTGAGGGGTGGGTGAAAGGGTAGCTTATATTGAAGACAAAATGATTGATGTAGTTACCTATTTCAGTTGGTTGAATTCCAAATGAGCTTAGTTCTCGGCTTCCCAAACCAAGAGGCTCCAGTTCCCTTGTGTCTAATAATTGATAGAGTGATTGATTGTTATTCCAGAGGGTAGCAGGAAGTCGGACGTTTGGATTAATTCTCTAATTGGGGTGATTCCCCTTCAACATATCTGATGTGGATCGATTTTTATAGTAACACTTCCCTCGTAATATTAAGTTTTAAGAGTATTTTTTATATGGAACATTTGGCGTGGGAATGCAACATCAGGTGTTGAAACTCATAATTTCGTTAACTATCTCCAAATACTTTTTCTGCTTTCTTAGCATTATTTATTCAATATTTCTTAAATACTTTACTGATCCTGATGGAATAGCGATTACGACACTAGCATCTGGTTCTGAAGTTCGCAATTCAAACTCGGCTAAGACTGGTTGATGTTTAAAGGTTTAAAAATCCTCGTATGGGTTTCTTCGAAAAGTAGCACAAGCCGTATTATTTTATTTTATTTTATTTTATTTATTTAGCCTAGTGTTGTTAAGACCATGTGGCCTTCTCTTCCGCTCCCCAGGACAAACATATGTTACATCAGAATATAACAGTCACAATAACTCTAATATTAAATAGTAAATGAAGATTTGATCAATGAGATATGTACTATATTATGATCTATAATACAAACAGAAATGGTATTTATGATTAAGCAAACTAATAATAAAATTTATTCAAGCTAGATAAATTGTATTGCTGGTAGACCGTCCCCGTCTAATGTATATAAAAAACAAAGAAAAATAATGAGATATAGAAAACTAATTTTATTTAAAATTATTTAAACAGAAGAAAATATTTGTAAATCTTAATATTACTTTCATAAATTTCTCTTGTCGTGGATTTGCGGCATGAAGAGAACCTCAAGAGGCTCTGAACACAAATTCAGGAGCAGGATTGAATTGCGATGTCAATGCCCTGAGATGTTAAAGAGCATCGCAAAATAAAATATTAACAAAGGAAAACATATAGCGTACCATTAAATGGTTCGGTGGTATTTTGTACAAATAGTCTAATTATACATATGACCAATACAAAAATAAATTTATCATAATATCGCCAGAGATATCTCACGTAGAAATAATAAAATTGCGGCAGGATTAATAATATCAACTAATCTTGTTCAGAGATACCTTTTTTTGAGTCTTGAGATTCTTTTATATGTCGTAAATGTAAGATATGGGATCTAAGGTTTGAATTCAATTGTTAAAGATGTCATAGTGGATATTTACGTCCTAAAAATTCAACGCTCCTGGTCGGATTTGAATCCATGAATCTCAGAAGCTAAGGTGAGCATCGTAACCACACAAGTCCACCGAATAGAAGTATTCATTAGCGTTTTAAACTCGACTATTTTCGTGACAGGCATTATTTGTTTTTTTTTCGTTTGTAACGAAGTTGTACTGGTATGAAAAACAAATTATTTTTAAGTCTCAAGTGTTAACGTGTAGAGGAAGAGTTTTTTTTCATGTTAGGAGTTGTTAGATTTAATACTTGTCTGTGTTTGAAGAACATTTTGAGTAGATATTCTTCGACACTAAAAGTGAGCGGATACAATGTTGAAAATGTGATCGTGGTTCCATGAAAAGTGTCAAGGGTTGACTCTTTATAAGTGGGATTTCAAATGCATTGGATGTAACATGGAGTGTGATTAAAAAGTCTGTCACGAATTTTCTCTAATGCTATCATGAAACGTAGAATGCCAGAGACAAGATTACCCAGAAAAACGTTGGAATGGATTCCACCTGGGAAAGGAAAGGGAGGTCGATCTAGATTTAAATGAATGGATGATATAAGAAGAGGTATGAGGGAGATAGGTCTGGAATAATTGAAATGGGAAAATAGAGAAGAATGAAGAAATAAGATAAATTATTTAAAAAGTTTTGGGCACAAGAAGAGGTTTTATTACGTTGTAAACCCACATATTGATATAGCATTATTTAAAGGGAGGGGACAACTTAACAGTGTACTCAGTATTCTGGGTTGAATGCCTGATATTCCAGTCAGCACATTAGAAAAAATGTATGGAGCGATGGTCAGGCCAGTAATGTACTATGGTAGTGAGATTTGGGATTTTCGAAGAACGGAAATACTAAATAAGGTAAATACGCATTTTGTAAAATATATTACAGGACTTAGTAAGGCAGTTTCTTATGTGGAATTTTATATGAATTTGGGTCATACCAGGACGACATAAACTGCAAAATTCGTGTACTCAAATACTGGTTGCGGGTAATCCAGGGTGAACAAACAAAGCACAGAGCAATTTGTTACGATCACCAAATTAGAAACATAGATGTGAAATTCTGAGCAGACGAAGTTAGGAGAGAACTCCAAAAGATTGGGATGGGTTGGGTATGGGAAAAAGGGGCTGAAAATCGCAAGGAGGTGTGGAGAAAAATAAGGAGGAGGTATTTATATATAAACCAACAAGATATTTTCGCCGAATGTACGGGAACACGATCACTGTTTATTACAAAGAGACCTAAAACATGTTTGGGAAAAATAATCTTATATACTCAACCTAGGATTTAAAGAGAGATCAGGGCTTGCTTTGTTTAGGCTAGGGGCATGGAAATTTTTAAAAATTAACGACGATCACGATATGCGAATATGTCCATTGTGCGGAAGTTTTAAGGACGAGATACATATACTAGGAAAATGTAACGATTTAGAATATTGGAGGCGTCAGTTATTACCGGAAAGATTTCTAAATTAAAATCGTGAAAGATTGGCATGCTACGTAATGGCAAATCCAGAAAATCGGATGAACTTGGGTAAATTTCTGGACAAAACGCGGCAAATAATAACAACACTCATTCACGTTATCAAAATGCAATACCATTAATTCGTCTTAATAATTCTACATAATTAATGTATAATGTTATTTATTATTATGTAATTGTAATATTATTGTATTATTATGTAATTGTAATACTATTGTTTCCTTTATGAAATTGTAATATTATTGTTTTCATTTTGTTTTTCTTTATACTATTGTACTATTACCAAATATTAATTTATTGTAACGGACTGTCAACAGCACGTACGGCTTACTGTCCGTGCGACCCATATTTGTAAATAACATTGCATATATCTTACTTTTAGTCTAATAAAGTCATATTATTATCACTAATACATTGTAAACCAGTTTATGAATAAACAATCAGGAAAACTCCAGAAAAAAACAATTCATAGAGATAATAAAATAAAATACATATTCAACAAAACTCAGCATATATATTTAATTCATATATCTTTAACTTTAATAATCCTACGACTCTAACAACATATTTTCATAATTCAGGTTATTAAGGTATAATAGACTACAAGCTTAGTATTACGAAATTAGGCGAGTTTGCTACATCTGTATATATTACAAAATGAGTGTACGTGAGTCTGTCTGTCCTTTATGGACTCAAAAATTATTTGATCGATTTGAATGTGGATTTCACCATCATTTAGATAATTTTCCTAGGACAATTAACGCATATCACATATTGTCGAACATATTATACGGCCGGGTGCTAAGAAAAAAAGCATCGGTGACTAAAAAAGTTGCTTTTTGGTCGCATAAATGGCTTACGCTGCCTAAATCACAACAAACACAAACTAATGAATATCTCAAAAATGTTAAAATAAGACTGCGGCAGTGTGACTATCTCTAACGGATAACTCAGAAAAAACAGTTTTTGTCTTTCAGCTCACTGAAGTCAAGAAGATTGAAATAAGTGTATTCCCGGGAAACGCCGGTTAATCAATACGGTGCATCTAAAAATATTCACGATATAAATTTATAATTATTTTTCTTTTTACTTATTCAACTAAACATTAATACACATTTTATGTTATTTAGGCGTAGAAGCGCACGTCGGGTATTAGCTAGTAGGCTATAAAATGTAAAAAGCTAATCTTGATCTTACTCCTCTGTGCCATAACATCAACTTAATGACATAAAGTTAGGACTAACACAATATTATTAAAATGATATACGAAGTGCAGCAAGGCTTTCAAGAAGAGAAACAATTAGGGACTCAGTTATAAGGAAGAAAATTAAGATTGAAGACACTATTTTAGATTATATTAAAACTCAGCAATTAAGATGGTACGGACATGTCCAGCGAATGGAAGAGGATCGACTACCAAAATCTGTTTTGGAATGGAAACCTGAGGGAAGACGAGGCAGAGGAAGACCTAAAACCTCCTGGAGTCAGGGGATATGTTTATACATGAAGGAGAAACATCTACAACCAGGAGATTGGATGGACCGACAAAATTGGCTATTAGGAATCGGACAATGTCAAAGACATTAATCAACCGATGATCTATCTATTCGTATTTTATTCACCTGAACATTTATTTATTCATTCTAATAAAATACAGGATACAATTTCGTTGAAGTATCAACCACAATATCAAATTTTAGTATTTATACTAGAAAGGTACCACAAACATCAACTTGTTAAAGGTATAGAGGATGTGAAAAATAAGTGAACAAGTTTAGTATGATTCTACCTTAGACATCGGCTTACTAATTTTATAAGTTTTTATTAAGAATTTTATATTGATTATGTCCACCGTTGTGGTCTTAAGGTAGCGTGCTGCCTTGTCACGCAGCGGGCCCGGGTTCGATTCTCGGTCGGGACAGGCTCCTGGGTAAGGTTTTTTTCGGGGTTTTTCCTCACCTGTAAGACAACTGTCAAGAAGCTTAGGGCCCAACGGTCCCCGAAAATCATTCGGCCATCATAATCATCATCATCATCATCATCATCCTTCACCCGTGTGGAAAGCAACGGGAAGCTACCACATCTATAATTTCCTAGTAAAGCTGCAAAGCATAGCATGAAAATGCTATGATTGCAGTGAAAGACCTGCCTTCAGGCAAAATTACTATGGGTGGATATTCAATATATTTGTTGTTCATCAGTAGCCTATTAAAAAACAGAATATTAGTAAGAAGTTAAGATAAATTTATTTTCTACCATCTTTAGTGACATTTTACAAGGAAATTAAAGTAATACGATACGTTATGTTGTCATCACATCTTTGGTTAATATAAAGTAATTACATGCGATTGTAATTCAGCTGGAGCATTTGCATTAATGATTTATAAAGAAATTACATATTTTAATTCTAACAATGTAGTGGTGGACGCATGGCTAGTGCGTGCGGCTGTTCCAACTGAGACCCCAGATTCAAATTTTAACGGTTCCGGATGAATATTGGTGTTGGGCCACACCATGACGTTTCGGGTTTTTCTCGGGTTTATTCCATTTCCCGAATTTCATCTTACCAACACTCTCTGCTGCTGTTTCGTTCCCCATCGTGTCATTTCATTTTCACTCATTTCATATCACTTTTCACCTATCTCATGTTAAGTTTCACAAACTACAGGAGTTTAAAACATATGACTGTGGTGATGTAATGGGGTCACACTCACGTACTTGATTATGGCTCCGAGTTAACCTAGGGTATAATGGGGTCAAAGACAAGGTTGTATCCCCTCCTCGAGACCCTGGGCTCTGCCCAAATATAAAATGACGGTATTAGATTAATTAGATTAGATTTATTTAGACTGGTGGAGTTAAGGCCATGTGGCCTTCTCTTCCACTCTCCAGGACAAACAAATATTACATCAGAATTTAAAAATCTCAATTAACTCTAATATTAAACACTAAAAAAATTGATCAAAAAGATAATATCTATTATATTACGATCTATAATGCAACCAGTTAATGTTAGTAAAAATTAAGACTAAAACTAATAATAAAATGTATACTAGCAAGACATATTAAATTGTCCCTGTCAAATGTATATAAAAAACAAGGAAAAATAATAAGATATATAAAACTAATTTTACGATTTTACAATATTTAAAACAAAGCAAAAGAAAATATTTGTTAATCTTAATATTATTTTCATAAATAATTGAATTTATTAATGGTTAAAAGAATACTATCAGTGAGGTGTATAAGTTAGTTTGTTATTAAATAATTATTTAGTTTGTTTTTGAAGGATGTTATAGTTTGACAGTCTCTGACATAGGGCGGAAGGGAATTCCATGTTTTGGTGAGACCGTAAAAGATAATGAATAATATACAGTGTGACGAGGAGGGATATAAAGGACAATGTATTGATGGGATCGAGTGTCAAGATTGTGTGTGTCAGATAGTCTGATGAAGCGGCGTGATAAATAATTAGGTGATGATGTGTGAAGTATTTTATAGAGAAGGAATAGGGAATGGACAGTTCTACGATCTCTTAGACGAAGCCACGATAATTGTTCCAGGGACGGTGTAACATGGTCAAATTTGCGAATACCACAAATAAAACGTGCGCAAGAATTATGAACACGTTGAAGTCTTTGAGTGAAAATAATATTTAAGTCTGTAAGAAAATGAGTCATGTGAGAATGTTTGATGTGTTTTGAAAACAGGAACGCCATAACATACTAGATAATACCGTAAAGAATATTTCATTTCATGAAGGGAAATAGCGTAAATATAAGAAATAACATTTGTTTATGTCTTGTAAAAAAATAAAACATGTAGATCTTAGTTCATTGCTGTGGTATTTGTAATAACGTCGTTGTCTCGGTAGCAGTGAGCCTCGGTTCCATGCTGTCAGTCAGGAGTAAATTTCTTATGTGAAATGATCTGCTTATTTTTATCTCACATGTAAGACAATTGTCTGGAAACTTTAAAACCCAAATAGTATCCGAACTTCATTTCACCATCATAGTCACCCAAATCATATTCGCCTTGTTCAGTACGAATGTATGAGTAAATGGTGTACCTTGTCTAAAATGTTCGTGTTGTCTTATATGTGGCCCAGACATGAGCTTATCATTGATCCGTAGACGTCCTTCATGTACTTCTGGTGGTGTTCCTATAAAGCCTGTAAGCCAATACGGAGCATTTAAAAGTAGGCCTACCTACAAAGGGAGGGGTTAAACGACGGAAGAAAGATAAAAAAAATTAATATCCTCAACTCCTGTCCAACTCAGAGTCGGGTCGAGGGATCAGATGAGATGAGGTCCCTTATATAGAGGTCTGTGAATGATAAGGGTGCTGGCCTACCACGCCTGAGGCACCATCACGGGGGCAGATGAATGGAATGAAACGAAATGGATGAGATAAGCGTGGAAAAATTGCGGAATGAAATTGTGGCAGGGAAAAACGGGAGAAAACTGCGAGAAAAACCTGCCCAAGCTCCGTTTCCTCCATCACGAAACCCACATGGAGTGACTGAGTTTCGATCTCGGGACCACAGGCGAGCGTCTAACCTCTTGCACCACGGAGCCGCCAGAAAAAAATATATAGGCATACTTTGTAAAATTTATAAATAAATGTGTTGCGAAGACTCTATTTAATTCACGTTCCATGTAAACTAACATTCCAAAATAAAAATAAAAAGATGCTGTTCAGTAGACCTACATGTCATCCTCGATTAATTTTGTAAATTAAAATTATATAATGTTTGAAATTGTAAAATACACTGTCATTTTTCACCACTACTACTACATTAATAAATGATTGATTAAATATATAATTAACCTGAATTTGTTTGTACTCGTATAATGAGTCAGTTTACCACATATCATCATGTTCATATAACTTTTTAACCGATTTTGCCTGTAATTATCCGCATTTATAAATTAATTCCGCATCCAATTTACTAATTAAAATGTCAGCAATATTATATTAAAACTTGTTAAGAAAATTATTTATGCTTGTTTTCTAATTTCGTGCCTTGAAGCAACATAATGATACGCATCAACATCACCATTTTAATTAAATATGGGTTGATATACCACCTAACCCTAAAGGCAAAAGAGACCTCGGAAGACCCTTCATCCGATGGAAAGATCAGTTTTTGTAGTCGCAGAACGGGCATCATCACCCAACACTGCATTCGGAAGAAGAAGATGGGTTGATATAAAAGTTAAGTCGTCAATACCGAGAGAGTTGGATCAAACGGTAGCGTTAGAGACTCGTTTCGGGAGGTCCCGCGTACTAACCTCGGTACCGATCAACATTATTACATCCTCCTCAATCGTTAGGCAAAATGATGGGTTGGGATTTTATTGTAACAATCCATTTAATAATATTCACTATTTCGTAATGCAATAAACATATTTAACGAGGGAACTGTCAACCTTTGCATGCCGAAAACTATATTGAAATTTATCCCAGAGAAGCGTTGTGATGTACCAAAGACGTGTCCAAAAAATATATGCATTTTTAACTGCAAGGTACAAAAATCGAAGTTAAAATTCAGTAATGACATCCTAGAGTACGGAACAGATGTACGTGGCGTGGACGGCATCTAGTGAGGGTTATCCAATCTACCAATTCACGAGTTAAATGAGAGATTTTGGCGCTGGGTTTTAATGCCTTGTAGTTAAAAATGGTAGATTTTTTGGACACGACCTTGCTAAATTGCAATGCTTCTCTGCAAGAAATTTCAAGGGAAGTTTTGGCATGTAATGATTGACAGTTCCCTTGTAAGTAATAATATTTATTGGACGCTCTATGACCGTAAGCCTAAATTTAAATAAAAAAGTCAATTTTCAAAGTACAGCTTCCGATTCTGAGGACTTGTTCCTAGGAAGTGGCTAGAAAGCGAACTGTGGTTGGTATATCTCTAGGGTCTAAGCAATCATACCTTTAAGCATTCTAAAATACCTTTCCGGAATTCTTGGCCGTGTCTTGTAGTATTGTCTTCTCGATGTTTCATCACTTTCTGTGGGTGACGTCTTCAGGAGATTTTCAGAAGATTTTGCATGTGTAGATTTTTATAGTAACTGCTAATTAGTAACTACTAGTTACACATGTTCACAAAATTATTAACCAAATGGGGACTAATTATTTATTGGAGTAAATTAAAAGTCTTAATTTTATGCTCCGAATATATTTTACATTTTGGTTCAGTTTATTCTTGTTACAAAGTTAACATATACTTGATATCGAAAATTCAATTACGCACTCTGTTGAACATTTTCTTATAGAGGTCGGGCATGCATAGTCTCGGGAATCTAGCGACAGATCCATTCCTCTTTTTTTTTCTCTTTTCAGGTGTAAGTTAACTAGTAGTTACTACGAAAATCTACACAAGCAAAATCTTCTTAAAATCTCCTGTAGATGTCACCCACAGAAGGTGATAAAACGTTGAGAAGACAATACTGCAAGACACGGCTAAGAATCACGAAAAGGTATTTTAATATACATAACCATAGCCGTAAAAGTGTTAACCAATATATAAACCATACCTTTGCTCGGAGCTATGGAATATGCTTTTATATATAACAACGTGAGTTCATATCCACGATATGTGTATGAGCCTTTTTAAATAGACGTTTTAACAGAAGTTAACAAAATTATTAATCAAATGGGGACTCATTATTTATTAGAGTATATTAAAATGTCTTACGTTTATGCTCCGAATACATTTCACATATTTTCTTCAGTTTATTCACGTTACAAAGTTAACATATACATGATAGCGAAAATTCAATTACGAACTCTGTTGAACATTTGCTTATAGAGGTCGGGCATGCATAGTCTCAGGAATTTAGTGACAGATCCATTCCTCTTTTTTTTTTCTTTTTGGATGTAAGTTACTTCAAAATAAATAAATAAATTATTTGTTTTAATTTTTATATAATTCATATTATTGTAATATTTACAATATTTATGTAAATCTACTGCATAATACAATTTTAAGTGCTTAAAAATAACCTTACAATCAAGCAGTAGGGGTTTGCAGAGTGAATTGGAAAACACTAAATTAATATTAATATAAAGAAAAGCATAATTTTAATTTTATTAATTTCCAATTTTATTAATAGTCTAGCAAAACTACATTTGAGCAATTAGTTAACGGTATTTTCGAAATTTGGTATCTATAATATGTTTAAGATTGAGAGAGAAATCAGTGGTATTGACTTTCATTTTTAGAGTCCCTAACTTCCACTCCGGCGACCCGGGTTCGATTCCCGGCGGGGTAGGGGATTTTAAATCTCCACCTTGGGTCTGGGTGAGTGTCCTGTCTTGTGTTTGTATGTGTGAATGAGATAAAAAGGTTAAATAAGGTAAAACAAAAAGGAAAAACAGTGTAAACGAAAGAAAACAAGGAAGAAAGAAATAAAAAAAAGGACATCCTTTAAGTGATTAAGTGGTTTATCTACTATTATAACAAACAGTAACGTAATTACTAGGCAACAAAACCTATAAGTCCGTCGCTGTGGCGTAGTCGGCAGAGTCCCTACCTTCCACTCCGGTGACCCGGGTTCGATTCCTGGCGGGGAGGGGATTTTAAATCTCCACCCTGTGTCTGGGTGTGTGTGTCCTGTCCTTGTGTCTATGTGAGGATAAAAAAAGAAAATTGACAAAAACAAGTAAAACAAAAAGGAAAAAAAGGTAAAAACAAAAAAAAAGGAAAAACAGTATAAACGAAAAACAAAAATTTGATTTATCAATATCCGATTTATACAGTTCCTTGTAACTCGGTAATTTTATTTGCACACCACAAGTTTACTATCTCATAGTGCTTGTATAAGACAAGACGTAAGCAGTTATAATAGTGTAATGTAATTAATTTACAATCTGCATTCAAGATGGGCTACCGAAGAACTTTGAGAGATAATTCAGAGATGTTGGTAGAGTATTTTGATATATGGAACTCTTGGTCTCCGGTGATTTATTACAAAGTAATATGTTAGGCATTGTAGAATGCCATGGTCTATTATTTTCGTCCATGACCAGTATAAGTTAGGTTATGATAGTTTATGATTTCTACAGTACCCATTTCAGCTGATGGTTGGTTATTTTTCCTTTATACATGTATCACAACCCACATCATTCACAGTCCATAGAATAAGTTACAAAACTCACATATCAACAAAAAACTAAACTAAAAAACCAATTAATAATTAAAAAATTAAAGAAAAGTTTTAAATTGAAACTGGAGCACCATAGGTCCTTTACACACACAAAAAACAGATATATTCCCTAATTAACCCGTAAAAAGTGAAGTTTTCAATAGAGTTCTGATACACTCTGCATTTCATAACTCGTGCATATTAAAGTGAAAAATATTTTTAATTTCTGTGGATCAGTGTAGTCTGCATATTGTTTATATGAAGGGTATAGGAAAGAACCAGGTTAGTCATTTTTCGTCGAAATGGAGTTTGAGATGCCTTTAAATTCTCCATTGTAAGCACTATCATTTACATGTGAAACCGTGAAATAAAACATTTGATATTGAGATTATTTATCTCCAAAGCTGGCGTACAGGTAAGGAAGGATGGGTATTTTAGACCTGCTACTGAAAGTATGTTTTCTACCTTTCAAGAAAAAAGTGATTTCCAGGTTTTTTTTCCTGTACCCTTCATTTGTATTAGCTGAATGGAAGAGAAGGCAAATGATCTCTACTATTCCAAAAATATTATTATTATTATTAGTATTATTAGTATTATTAGTATTATTAGTATTATTAGTATTATTAGTATTATTAGTATTATTATTATTATTATTATTATTATTATTATTATTATTATTATTATTATTATTATTATTATTATTATTATTATTATTATTATTATATACAATTCGTTTGTTTTCAGAGTTGATTTATGAAATTGTTTGTTCTTTTACTCCTTTGAGCCACTCATTGTAAAATGGTGTTTAAAAATCTAATTTCATCAGACTGAAAAAAGTATATCAATTGGCTTTATGAAATGATATGAGCATAGCAGATTTAATAAACATTCCACATGGAAATTGTTCGTTTTATTCTGGATATTTTAAATGCCTGATGTTTAATTAACGTTGGAATTTTTACTTATTCGTTTCCCAGGAAACAGACATCGATATATGAAAAAGTGGTTTGTAATCTAAATATGGTCCTAACATAGTTGCGGCGACGCGCTGTGGAGATTTAATTAACTAATTAGTAAAAGCTTTTATTAACAGGGACGATCAATACGAGCGGAAGGGAATTTTTCAGCAGTTCTCGTAATGCAATAGAAGTGAAGTTTCAATGTAAGGCTTACCAACACAATTATTTTTTGTATTATCTGTATGAGTAAATCTCATATTCCGTCTCCACATAATAAACACGATTTTCATTATAGGTCAGGATTCGTTCCACGCAATATGTAATTAAATTATTTTTGTGTATGTCATAGGTATGTAAGCATGTAATTTGGTAGGTCTATATAACAATTTAATTTTGTATGTACCTATTTATATGTGCATTCATGTATGTATGTGCATACGTATATCTGTGTGTGTACTTATGTATGTAACTATGTATTTATATAGTTAAGTATGTATATACGCGTGAATATAATATATAAGTACCTAAGTTAATGTACAAGTATGTACATGTGTATATACGTAAGTATGTGCGTACGTAAGAACATGTGAACGTACTAAGTGTGTGCATAATTATGTATGCATATACGTCGGTATGTAGAGTGCGTACGTGTTTATGTACGTACATAAGTATGTATCATTATTGTTATTACCCTATAAAATGTTGTTTGTACATGACATTTACATTGTTACATTTATTGTATCTTTAAGTGTTTATAATTAGTATAGTGTATATCTATATTTGTCGAATATTTGTTTGTATTTGTACTGGTTGAGTGGAAGAGAGGGCCTTATGGCCTTAACTCTGCCAGAATAAATAAAGTATTATTATTATTATTATTATTATTATTATTATTATGTACTTAAGTATATATATATATATATATATATACCTAGAAAAATAACTGTAATATTAAATGGTGTCCTATGTAATAAACATAGAACCAGGAAAAAAAATTACAAATATATAATTCTATAGTGTCTACCGCTGGTCTCGAGGTAGCGTGCTGCTTTGTCACGCAGCGGGCCCGGGTTCGATTCCCGGTCGGGGCAGTTTTTCTGGGTGAGGATTTTATCGGGGTTTTTCCTGATCTATAAGACAAATGTCAGGAAAAATTAAAGGCCCAAACGGTCCCCGAAATCATATGGCCATCATCATCCTTATCATTATCATATCGCATTCATCATCCTTCACCGGTGTGGAAAGCAACGAGAAGCTATCACACCTACAATTCCCTAGTAACGCTGCAAGTATAGCATGGAAATGCTATGATTGCAGTGAAAGACCTGCCCTCGGGCAGAATTACTGTGGTTGGATGGATGGAATTGTATAGTGAGAGTTACTGTTATATATGGAATTGAAGTATGGAAATTCAACAAAAACTTGGAATAAATGGATTTAAATATTGATTAGTAGATTATATAATATATGAGCAATTAAATTGGCATGGGTATGTACGACGAATGCAAGAAGAAAGGTTAGCCAGAAGAACATTGGAAGAAGAAAGAAAGTAAGACCTCGAAACTGATGGATGCAAGAAATAAGAACCGGAGTGAAAACAAGAGGACTGAAGGGCGTGGAGTGGATGGATAGGGACGAGTGTCGGGGAAAACAAAACTTTAGGCACATAAAGTTGTGTAAAAATTAAAATCTGTATATACGTAAGTAGATAGATCATCGGTTGATTAATGTCTTTGACATCGTCCGATTCCTAATAGCCAGTTTTGTCGGTCCATCGAATCTCCTGGTTGTAGATGTTTCTCCTTCATGTATAAATATATTCCCTGACTCCAGGAGGTTTTAGGTCTTTCTCTGCCTCGTCTTCCCTCAGGTTTTCATTCTAAAACACATTTTGGTAGCCGATCCTCTTCCACTCGCTGGACATGTCCGTATCATCTTAATTGCCGAGTTTTAATATAATGTAAAATAGTGTCTTCAATCTTCATTTTCTCCCTTATAACTGAGTTCCTATTTTTTTCTCTTCTTGACATTCTAGCTGCCCTTCGAATAAAATCCATTTCCTTGCCAAAATATACTTATTTGTTTTTTGTTGTTAATGACCAAAGTTCTGCCCCATAAGTAATGTTGCTTTTAACAATTCTATGATACATATTCATTTTATTTTTATTACTTATATTTTTATCCCACAATATTCCATTGACGCAAGCAATTGCAAATTTTCCTTTATTATTTATTTTTCTTATTTCCTCTTCATAACTCCCTTTTTTATTTATTTTTATTTCTAAATATGTAATCTCACTACAAGATTTTATTGTTTCTCCAGTCTCCAAAATTAAATTTTGTTCTGGTTCACCAATTGATAAATATTTTGTTTTTTTCACGATCAAAATTAATCCCCATTTTTCGTATTCTTCTATTAATTTTCTAGTCATATATTCTAAATTTTCATAATCTTGTGCAATTAACAATTGATCATCTGCAAAATGTAAGTTTATGAAGTTTTGTTGTTTGAAATAGGAATTGCCATGCTTGAACATTTTCTCCTCCAATTCTTTAATATTTCAATAAACGTAAGTACGTATGTATATATATATATATATATATATATATATATATATATATATATGTGTGTGTGTGTGTGTGTGTGTAGCTATGTATGTACGTAATAATTTATGTACGCATGTATGTATGAACCCTAAGTATGTACGTACATACGTATGTATGTATTTATGAAAGTATGTATATAATTTTGTTTCTATGTAAGCTTGCGTGGACGTTTGTAAGTTATGTATCCATACATGGTGCCACTGTTTATAATTGTGCATAATAGAGTGGAATATTTTTAATCATAATTTGACCTAAATATTTTAACAATATGTAGAACATCTACTAAATCATTATTATCATTACTCTTCCTCACTATCAGTCAGCTTATATACAAAGAGTAAAATAATTATGTCTAAAAGGTTATATCATTATTGCAAAATAAACAAGTATTCTATAATATGTTAATGAATTTTTTAATCATACATTAGTTCTGATCTTTTTTGACAAAGCCATTTGCAAAATCCGACTAGAGTATATTGTTGTTGTACAATATCTTAAATGGAGTCCATGTTTATCGCAAGAACCGTAAAAAATTGTTATAAAAAGTAGCGAAATACGGTTACGGAAACTAAAATTAAGATTGAGGTATCGCATCAGACTATTCACACGACTTTCTATATTGCTTTCTCCTGAAATTTACATCAACCGCTTTAGTAGCCCTTGCCTCTATGAATACATAATGTCAGAGATCTGTTTCAGGAACACAGTTGAGATTTGAGCGCCAAGGACTGTGTTTTATTAAAAGAATTTTTGAAGTACTGTCATTTAAACATGATTTACTGCTTAAAAATGAATTAAAAGTTTAGCAATTCACTTCAAAGCTTTAAAACTCTAAATGTGTATTATGTGAAGTTTTTATAAACACGACACTGCTACAATAAAATAAAAACTCAGTGAGTTAAACATCAGAAGAAGGCAGAAAGTTTTCAGTAAAGTTGAGATAAAGGAAATGATTCGTAAGCGAACTTCTGACAGTTTCGCTTCGCTTAAAACATATATTAATGTTTGAATTGTATTCATTTCGCAGCGATCCTGGCGGTGATTTATCTCACTAGTACCACGCCCAGCAATTCGTCTCTGTCCTACCTTACATCTACAGAATTCCGCCCTGCTCTGTACTGCCATCATAATTCTCTAGCTAACTCCACGTCAAAGTGCTTTACCTTCATTACAGCACTCAACTATTCACCTAGTAGTTAAAGGTTCGTCATCATAGTTTGTCAAACTGAGGTTAACAGTCAACGGTTGAACTTATCCATACTAATAAAATTCATTGTTAAAACCGTTGAGGTGGAGATTCATAAAATAAAATAAGTTAAAATATACCTTCTTAGGTAAAATCCGTCGTCCTCAACTTATAAAATATGTAATCTTTATGCCTGTAGGCCTTTCAGAACATCCGTTCCATCTTCAGCAGATCCCTCTTCGCTACAACATCCAGGATGATGGTTGATGCTGCTGGTCCTAATGTGGTGTTGTCGTGACAGCAGTATCAACCATCATACTGGATGTTTTAGCGAAGAGGGATCTGCTGAAGATGGAACGGATGTTCTGAAAGGCCTACAGGCATAAAAATTACATATTTTGTAAACTGAGGACGACGGATTTTACCTAAGAAGGTATATTTAACTTATTTTATTTTATGAACGTATCCAGCTTTAATATCCAAGGAAGATTAGGGAGACAATTTTAAGTTTGTCCAATAATTTGACATTCTTTCAGGTTTGTGTCATATCCGTGCATTAATATCTCTTTAAATTATTTCATGGTTTCGTAGATATTTAATCTCTGAGGTTGTGTTAATAAAATATAAATTGAATAATTAAAGCATACAAAATAGTTTAGAATGCAATGCGATAAGGTAAGATGGCGCATTAAAAGCTTGAAAAAACACACTCACTCATATTTCCTTTATAATACATTTAACAAAGACCTTAAAATGAACCTAGAGTATGAAAACTCAAGCCGTATTGAATCTTAAAACGGAAACAGTAAAGCTAAGAGGGAAATATCGAGATAGAATATGCCAGCTACAATTTCTTAGCAATTAAACTACACTGTCTCCAAGGTAACAATCTAACACTTATATAACATTTTCTCCAAACCATCTAAATTTATTTAAATATTGCATAGTTGGATATTTGACTAATTATTAGCTAGGGCTTCTTTACTAGCAGTTGGTGACGCCAATATACAATAAGATCGTGATGTGTTTTCCGAAAATAGTTAAAATTATTAAGAAAATTTAATTCTATCTTCTTTATTCTCAATCATACACCAGAATATAATGGCAGGTATGGTAGGATTATTAATTATAGTTATTTTGGGAGGTTTGATATTAAGTTGATTGATTTTGCTAAATGCTTATTGCCTGTTCATCGTCAATACGTCACCACCAAACTCTCTTTTTATCTACAGTAATTTTGGCTTTCAGTATTACTTTTCCCGCTTAGCGTTCTCTCTTTCTTGATATCGTCGAGCGTTTGCTGTTCTCATGCGATCTATATGCTCATTCCATTTAAAGTTTCTATTCTGTGTCCAACCCACTTATTGTCGGATACTTTTTTATTTTTACACTATCTTTATCTTCATGTGTTTATTAAAATATGTGTCTACCGAGAATATTGTAGTTATAATATTTTTAAAATGTGAATATAAACAAATTGTCTAAACGGAAAATTATGTGGTATCAGTAATCCAGTACATTTCGTGCATTAAGTAAAAGTAAGAGAATTGGTTGGTAGATCAGAGAGTTTTTTAAAACTTGAACTCCAGAAACTGAGATTTCATCTAATTATAATTATATTTCATCTATAAGACTAAAATGTTTCTATTAATACATCTGAGAAGGTACATAAATTAAACTGTATAATGTATTTGAAACTACTTGATAGAGGCTACAAATATACGTAAAATGAAGTTCATGCAATGGATGTAAAAAATGACACACTTACATAGTTCGATGTTTCTGTCAAATAAAATGGTGTACATCTTACCTGTAAAAAGAAAACAAATCCATATAAATGTCCTCTTATTTATGTCATTAACATATTTTAATTATATTTTATTTCATTACATCACACAGAACCCAGAAATCTTTATTGCGATCCTTATATTATATAATTAATATTGTTATTAATATAAACCTCATTAGTATATGTAATTACTAGCTACGTGCACTGCTACGTCTAAATAAATGATCATGTGTTTTTGTATTTAGTTGAATAAGTTGAAGGAAAAATAATTAAAAATTCATATATATTATTTTTAGATACCCCGTGCTGATTAATCGGCGTTCCCCAAGAATCTACTTATCCCGATTTTCTTGGCATAAATTAGCTGAAAGACGAAAATTGTGTTTTTGTGTTTAGTTGAAGACCTCAAAAGACAGAAATAAATGTGCAGAGGGGCACCCTTTCTCCAGGGAAAAATTTGGAGACCTATTCCCGGGGGAAAAAGGAATAAGTCCTCAACGGTCTATAGGGACGGAAAAGACAGCCCCCATTTGGGGTTTATGCGACTGGGGATATGATGTCTAGCCGTAACCCATTTATGCCCAAGTTTTTATTTGGCTAGATTTTCTTATTAAATTTTAATAACTAAGTCAGGACACCTTCAATATATCAGAAACATTAACCAAAATGAGTTCTGTTATCTCAGTTTTGAGATAAAAGCCGCCCCAGAAATGGGGCACTGGTTGAAAGGTATGGGTGTTTATAAATACAATTTATTTACAGTTAAGGGACGTTTACGCATATAAATGTTAGGTATCAGTATTAATAATCTAATTTCATATAAAAATATCTAATTACAAGGACACAAATGGTAGTAAGAGTCACATATCGGCAAAATGTTCAGTTATGGAGGAAATGTGTGCCAAACTATGAGTGAAATATTTGAAAACAACATGACATCCTAAATTGCAATTCTGTCACTTCCTCATACTGTTTTTGCGACATTCTGCACATTTTATCTGAGATTCACTATTTACTATTACATGGTGAAGGCCATCCAGTCGCACTTCATCAGGTATTCTCCGTCTTGCAATTAGAGGGGATGTAATCTGACTTGTGGATATTGGGTGAGATAAGTCTGAAGAATGTAGCTAATGAAATATATACCACCATCTGTACTCTTGACTGTTAGTCTGTGTATCTACCAAGTGTTATTCATGATACCACTCAGGAGAAAATAAACAAGAGGTCAGTACCACTTCTTACTTCTGATGTTGATCCTGTATGATGATATGTTTTCATCCATTCTGTCTACTACTCCCATGAAATGATTATATTCCACGATGCAGGCTGGTTGTTAAATGGAGATGTTCCTCTTTTCAGCAGCACTCCAGCGTTTTGTTTGTCTCATAGGTTCAGTTCCTGTGCAACTGTTACAATATTATTATTATCGTGGTAACGAACTAAAGTTATTCCCGATTTTTCATCTGTCACCTGGTTATAAGAGCAGCGGATGTGCTTCTTCATTATATCATCTGATTTTAGGAGTGCATTTTGAATGAGATTTGCTCATATGGTTCCTGTGGCGTGATGGCCGGCCTCTCTCAATCTATCCAGGAAAGGTAATGAATTGAAAAAGTTGTTCTTGCACAAATATACTTTCTTCTTCAGATATGTCTGATAGAAGATCTGATACAACAGATCCACCATCACGTTTAGGAACTGTATTGACTGTTTGCTATCCACTGATATGGTTCCGCTTGGATGAAAGATCCAAGACGTACGCAAGCACCAAGACTTTTACCCAAAACGTATGGGTTTGCCTTGGATGTGCTCTTTACTACCGTGGCACCCAAAATATGGAATCATTGCTTCGTCTATCATAAAACAGCATTCTATTGGAAAGGAGTTCAACCAGTGCTCTTTAAAGATCGACCAGAGTAATTTTACTTTTGCGAATTTGTCAGTTTTTTCAACATTGTCATTGTTACGTACATGAAAGTACCGCAAAATGTCTTCAAATATATTTCTAGCCGTTGATTTTACAACAGCCGCATTATGTGTACTGTTGCGGTTTTCCAGTACATTCTCCTTCTTGAAACTACACAATAACCACACAAAAATAATATATTCGCACGAATACGTGAATTTCCTCTTTTGTGATAGAAAATTCGGTTGCATCTCTTTTGCGTGCATAATTTATTATATTCTCTACGATAAGTGAGAAGAAATCATCATCACAGAAACTTTCAGAAACTTCCACAGGTGTCATATTTGTTTTTAAAAGCTCAGGTTGATTCACAGTATGGAAGATTGGACAGGGTGAATATAACAATTCTTCCACCTCCTTTCACCTTCAATGCTCTTAACTCGTTTTTTGACCGAATGAATGTCATTAGCGCTAGAAGTACTGGGTGTTTTAGTATATGTTTTAGAAATAACACTTTTTTGAATCCCTTCACTATGGAAGATTGGACAGGGTGAATATAACAATTCTTCCACCTCCTTTCACCTTCAATGCTCTTAACTCGTTTTTTGACCGAATGAATGTCATTAGCGCTAGAAGTACTGGGTGTTTTAGTATCTGTTTTAGAAATAACACTTTTTTGAATCCCTTCACTAGACCTCTTTCTACTATGAAGTTCGGCTGTGCCCCTCAGTTGGTTTCCAGACAAATTGTTTACATTCCCTACCGGACAGTCTTCATCATCACTATCACCATCAATTTGTAACGCATTTTCAAGAGAGCATATTAATATATCTGCATCAATAATGTCTAGAATGCTGATAATTTCATCCACAGTAAGTGTGTAAGCAATAGAAATAAAAATATATTCCACTACCCATTCATGCCCAATGCCCCATTACTGGGGCAAAGAAATGCAACTTACCATAGCAAAAAAATAAATAAATATAATAAATCATGCTTTTATGTGATTAATACCTACATCTGTTAGGAATATTTATTGTAAGATTAATTGACTTGAACGTTCCGTGTAATGGCAATAAATACTTAACATTTGTCATATGCCATCCCAACGAAAAATACTACAAGTTTGATAGGGCTCCATATACCACACTGAAGAAAAATTGTTATAAATAACTTATTGTCGAGATTCAATATACCCTATTAGAAGCGATAAAATCGTTACTGCAGAAAAAAGTCAAACAGCTAAGATAAACTAATTAAAATTTAAACCGCCCTATAAATGGGGCAGTGGGCATAAATGGGTTAAGATGGCAATCCCATCGTACATCTCACTCTGCGGAACGCCAGTAACGTACCCAGAGGAAATACTTCATTACTGAAAGTCTCACAGATAATGGAAACAGGACTGTCCCAACGTTGACAACCTTGGCTAAAAACAGGAACAAAGATTTAGGCAGAAACGAAATAATGAAAATACTTAATTACAAACCAAGAGGAGACAGGAATATTGGTAGACCGAAAAAGAGATGGATTCAACATTTTGAATGAGAATCTATGAGACCGGAACAAGGCACATGGGCTTAATCCGTGATTGTTGATGATGGTGATGTTTAGTTGAATAAATAATAGAAAAAAAATTATAAATTTGCTCTTTTTGTTATTATAGCTAAAACAACCAACAAACAAATTAGTTTTATTTCCAAACTACCTGTCATACAATCCAAATAGTAAATATAATTTCATTTCCCAAAATTTAATATTCAAACAATCACTATAAGTAAAGCCATATCGTAACATTTTTAGATACCCTTGCTGATTACCCGTAATATACATTGCCCCTTGCCCCGTAATAAACATATCCCGATGCACTTGACTTAAATGAGCTGAACAACAAAATTCGTTGGTTTGATTTATTCGTAAAGAATACCCGCCGTGCGTCTACTTACCCCGATCTTCTTGTCATCAATGTAAGACAAAATTGGGGCACTGTCTTTTTTTCAGATATTCAATTCTGCTTACATTAATTTGTTGTATTTGATATGGTTTAGGCAGCTTAAGCCATTTAAGCATACAAAAAGCTACTTTATTTTCACGTTTTTCAATACTAAGGGTGATTTTTAAGAGGGGGCTTGAGAATTAAAACTCTCTTATAGCCTATAACCTTCCTGAGAAAGTCCTCAACATTTTGCAAAAAGTCCCATTACAATCGGATGAACGGTACGGCAGTGTACGCTGGCCAGGGAATCTATTTATCCCAATCTTTTAGGAATTAATGAAAGACAAAAATGGCTATTGTGAGTTATCCATAAAAGATAAATATATGCTGTCGTGGACTTTGTAGAATGTTTTGAGATATTCAATTCTGTGTATATTAATTTTGTGTACGTGTTATGGTTCAGACAGCGTAAGCCATTTAAATAACAAAAGGGACCTTTTCACGTCTTTTCACTAAAAAGGGTGGTTTTAAGGGTGTAGGAGTTGCGTTTTACAACTCTCGTATAGCCTATGTTCATCCCGGGTATCTCCTGAACATTTTGCAAAAGCCGCAGCACAATCGGATAAACGGTATGGCAGCGCATAATATATGAACAAACTAACAAACATTAATTTTTATATATTAGATATATAAAATATATGATTAAAATATATACATATATATGTATATACACGTAGCCTACATTCAAAACCGGCCGGGATTGATGTGAATTGAAGGGTGTACAAATCCTGAGCATGGTTACCTTCGGAATGGAATAAATTCGTGATTCCCGTGTCGTGGATTTAAGGGATGCGTAAAAACTTTAACCCTAAAACAAGAGGCAACTGTTTTTTTTCTCGACCATTTCACACCCAGATTTGAATTGCTACGCTAAAGGCCTGAGTTGTTAAATAGCGCCATTAAATTAATTAATTAATTATATATATACTAGCTAATAGTCGGCGTGCACTGCTACTCCTAAATAAATCATGTGTTTTTACCATCAGCCGTGCGCTGTTATACTTGCCCGGGAATCTGCTTACCCCAATCTTCTTGGGATCAATGAAAGACAAAAAAGGTTATTGTGAGTTATCCGTAGAAGATAAACATATGCTGTCGCGGACTTTTTTGTAGAGTTTTTTGAGATGTTCAATTATGTGTACATTAATTTGGTGTATTAGTTATGGTTTAGGCAGCGTAAGCCATTTAGGCGTCAAAATAGGGATTTTTTTCACTACAAAGGGTGATTTTTAGGGGTGAAGGGGTTGAATATCACAATTCTCGTATAACCTTTGTTCATCCCGGGAATCTCCTGAACATTTTGCAAAAAAACCCCATCACAATCGGATCAACGGTACGGCCGCGCATAAAATACAAACAAACAAACAAACAAACATTAATTTATATATATTTTATATATTGCGTTTTCCGCGTCAAAAATTCAAAGTTGGTCTCCGGCCACCAGTTCAAACTTTTCGACATGATCTCATATGCCATCATCAAAGAATGAAAGAATCGGGTTACTGGTATAGGTATCACGGTATATACCATCAGCGATGGTATCCGCGAAGAACTACAGATTTACTCCATAAAATAAAAGATATTTAACAACAACATTCAGTGAAAAGAACAAGTAGAAGGAATGGAAGAAAGTAGATTACCAAATAAAATCTAATTATTTTCCAAGAG
>JASPKZ010008864.1:140000-197500 GCA_030220185.1 Diploptera punctata
ATGTCCGCACGGCCATGAACCTACGGGTTCGATAGTGCCAGTGAGTTAGTTATATATATATATATATATATACATACATATTCATTGTCTTGATACATTTTTATCTAAGTGTGTAGCCATGTAGGTATTTGTTTATATAATGCTTATTTTTATTTTTTATTCATGGGAAAATAATGCATGTACGGCCAAGCAGGCCCATGAGCATTGTAAATGCAAATGTAATTCCTTTATTTTGAAAAAAAAATGCAATAAATTCCATTACTGTATAACTTGCCTATTTTCTCACCCTAACTTGCCCACTAATATAGGCAGATTATTTTAATAGAATCCCTTTATATGTGAGCAAACATGTTGGCAATAAGCTCGAGCGGGAACATGTTATCATATCCGTTAACAGGAGGTTAAAATCACTTGTTGTCCCATCGAATTAACTAACAAATGGTCTAAATACGCTAACAAAACTCAAGTAGTATTGACGACAAAGAAAAGAAAAAAAACAATTTTCAAGCTTCCGATCAAAATTATTAAAATGTTAATTCTTCTTATTTAGTGTCTTTAACTCCTTCTTTTATAAATCTTATAACCCTCCCCACGGAACTGGTTCTAAATTATCTTTTAACTTCCCAACTACTTAAATTATTAAACTTAGTTATTATATTTTTTTCTTATTTTACTTCCAATGAATAAATGTGAATACATAAAATATGAAAGAAAACTGTTTTGGACGATTAAATTTTAGAACGAGCAAATGAATTTAATTATTTGGGTTATAATTTAACAATTCAATATGAGGCATATATATTTGTACCGAAAGTTCTATTTCGGTACGAAACATCTGTGCTGTTATCATCCCTCTACAGTGAGATTAATGGACTATGCCAATTTCCTTTCTCTTTGTCTCTACTCCCACCCTCCTTCCTTCCTCTCCCTTTCCTCTGTTCGTAGTGCGCATTTCCCCTCTACCTCGGAACTCTCAAATAGGCCAAACACGTGGTAAGCTGTATCATTCATTCATTCAACATTAGTTTGGTTATCGTCTGAAGGACGTGAGCTCCAGAAGAGCTGGGTTGTTTTGAGTTTGGTCCGGCAAGCCAGGGTAGGGTACACTAGGCTGGACTAAAAATGTATGCATGGGTGTTTGAGTGTATAAAGAGTATTACTTTTGTTATTATTATTGTTTTCTTAAAATTTTAGAATGATCACGTATAACTTATGTTTAACATATTTTCATATTTCAACTTCAGATGTACAATTGAAATATTAAATCTTATTTTAAGTAAACAAGAATGTCTAATTATTGTATTTCCTAGCTATGCTACAGCTGTCTTGTATAATTCCTGTTTACGAGCTTTCTCAAGGTTTCATTAGCTCCTCTTTCCCGTCTAGCTTTCAATGGTTGTAAATAATATATTGAGTATAAAGGCAAATCATAAATTACTACAGTGTGTTTCAGGAATTATTGTTAATTAATATATTTTAACGAATCTAAATAGGAAAGATGAATCGATCTTTGCCTCCGATGGGCCCGGGCAAAGAATTATAAATAGTACTGGCAGTTATGATCTGGACGCTACTATAAGTGTAACTAAACATATGCGTAAATTCTCTATAGGCCAGTGCAGAAATGGTAAAAGAATGTCATTCTGTACACCATGCGGCACAAATTAAATAAAGCACAAATTTCACAAAAACTACGGGGATAATTAACAGTATAATGAAAGCATCTTTAGTACAGAAGAACACAATATTACGGCTTTATAAGGTTCTCGCAAGACCAGTATTAAGATATGGTAGTGAAGCATGGACAATACGAAGAAGAAATGAAAGCCGAATGCCAGCAAATGATATATGATTTATGCGCCGTACAGCAGGCTATATAAAGTGGTACCATAGAAGAAATCATGAAATTATGGAAGAGTTGAATGTAGAACCTATTCTCCAACATATACAAAACTATCAGAACAACTGGAAAGTCCATCTTCAAAGAATGCCTTCTCATAGAATTCCAAACGTCATGCTTCGTTACTGACCCCAAGGCAAAATATCGCTGGGAAATAAAAAAAAATCGCTGGATGGAAAATTCCTCTTTGAGACCGTAAGAGGCCACATGATCTAATGCTTGCATGGATGATGATGGTATGTCCGTAAAGCAAATTGTTTCAGCAGCAATGGTCTAGTGGTTATGTTTCCTGTCTCTAGTACCAAGGACCTTGGGTTCAAACCCAGCCGGGGTAAATGAATATTAATAAGGAAAAATCCAATGGACAAGTCCTCCGGGAGGAACTTCAAACCGTGGGTCCGACTCTGAAGATTTTCAGGCTCGTAAAACAACCTAACTCTGAATATAAAGGCCTCTGAGCAAAATTTAATCGATCATCTTCCATCTGAGTAATATCTTAATTTACTACCAGATGTCTCCTTGAGGCGATATACTAACCACATGCCAGTCGCTGACATCTATATGGAAATATAGCATAACTAAATTAGTCTGTACTAATAAAATTCATATCAAATTCCGTTGAGGTGAATAGTTATAAGATAAAAATTACTAATATACCTGTTGGCAGGTGCCGTCGTCCTGAACTTTAAAAATATTAATAAATATTTAAAATATTATTAATAAATAATATTGTAAATACATCATTTTAACATAGTTGGGGATGACGGCACCTGCCAAAAGGTACATTTTTAATGTTTATCTTATAAATTAGTCTGGTTACGAAACTTCCCACTAGACGAAGCATCCATATCCCAGACGGGAATAATCAATCGTCAAAGCTAATTGTAAGTAATATGTAACATTATTGTAAAATTGTGTTTTATGTAATTCTAATTATAAGTATGTAATATTTAAATTAAATGTTATACTAAAAATATCTTACTAAGCCATACGTTGATCGGGTCAAAATGCGCTTTGAATCAGACAGATACTGTGTTGATTCCCATATAATGCATGGTTAGTAGGATGCTAAGACCATCGCTGAAGATAGTTCAAGACAACATAAAACAGGGAACACACGCTCGGACTCAAAATTAATGAATATTATACTATTCCTCCGTGAATTGAACTCGGCCAGCCGGAATGGAAATTAGAGGCACTAGGGGGATCATGTTACAGTCACGATCAAGATTATTAAGTAGGTCATGAATAGGTTACGAATGACGATAAATGTAATTAAAAATATTAATTCCCCAAGTAAAATTTGTTGAATAAGAATAACTTACGTTGTAATGTGTTACTGCTCATATTTCCATCTTATATCTCCACCCATCCATAGTAATTCTGCCCGAAGTCAGGTCTTTCACTAAAATAATAGCATTTTCATGCTATGCTTTGCAGCTTTACTAGGGGTGGTAGTTTCCCATTGTTTTACACACCGGTGAAGGATGATGATGATAATGATAAGGATGATGATGATGGCCGGATGATTTTCGGGGACCGTTGGGTCCTAAGCTTCCTGATATTTGTCTTACCGGTGAGGAAAAACCCCGAAGAAACCTCACCCAGAAGCCTGTCCCGACCGGGAATCCAACCCGGGCCCGCTGCGTGACAAGGCAGCACGATACCTCTAGACCACAGCGGTGGATATATGTGTATATGTGTGTGTGTATATATATATATATATATATATATATTATCAAAATCGGTCCAGTCGTTTAGAAGTAATATGATGTACGGTTAAAAACTATAAAATATTTACCTTGTAGGTCCGTCTCCTCAACTTAGTTCTTTTAAAACTCTGTAGGCCTTTCGGGACTAGTCCCAACATCAGCAGAATGCATTAGGCCCTTGTCAACAGACCCTGCAGAGTGCTTCAACAAGGGTCAACAAGTACGGACCTAATGCATTCTGCTGATGATTGGACTAGTCCCGAAAGGCCTACAGAGTTTTAAAAGAACTAAGTTGAGGAGACGGACCTACAAGGTAAATATTTTATAGTTTTTAACCGTACATCATATTACTGTGAACTAATACCTAAACGGGAACTTACCATGAATTTTACTGGTATCGTTTAGAAGTAGTTAAGTGACATACACACATACACTCGTACAGATAAATATACAGTATATATATATATATATATATATATATATATATATATATATGTCTCTGTACGTGTGTATATGTGTATGTTGTCAGTGAACTACTTCTAAACAACTGGACCGATTTTGATGATGTGTGTGTGTGTGTGTGTGTGTGTGTGTGTGTGTGTGTGTGTGTGTGTGTGTGTGTGTGTAAGTGGGTCCCTGAATTTTTAGATTAACAATTGGACCCTCTAAAACAAAGTGTAGAAGTTCACCTGAAGTAAAAATTTAAAAATCGCTCTAGCGGTCACAATTTTCTATTAATTAAATAAAAGTAAAACGTAGTTTTATTTGATTTTCATATTTATTATATAATTCAGTGACAGCTGTTTCGGTACACTGTACCTTCTTCAGACATGTTAACAAATTATGAATTGTGTTCCGACTGTTCTAAGCAACAATACAACAATATTTATTTATATTTTTAAATTTAAATAAATGTTTTAAATTTAAATACATATTGTTGTATTGTTGCTTAGATCAGTTGGAACACAATTCATAATTTGTTAACACGTCTGAAGAAGGTACAGTGTACCGAAACAGCTGTCACTGAATTATATAATAAATATGAAAATCAAATAAAACTACGTTTAATTTTTATTTAATTAATAAATATGGATTTTCATCAAGTAAACACCAACTCAATTGATTATACAATGTTTTATCTTTCGCAACGTCTCTTATTATATCCTATTAAAATAAAGCGAGGTAGGTATGACTATTATCCAAAAATGAGCGAAATCCGAAAGTTAAAATTGGAGATTTACCTGAAATCCGAAATTAAAAACTGACTAGCAACCGCATTGTTTAGTTCGTCTCAGCGTATACCATACAATTTAATTAACCTTTAATATTTAATTTATTTAGGCGTAGCAACGCACACCGGGTATAGCAATGCCTTTCCTTAGAAACACGCCACATGAAAAATTTAAATATTTCTGGAATAATAGTATACCGGGTGATCATTAGAAACTATTCATTGCAACCACGGCCTTAGGCATATGGCATCATTTAACCAGCAGGGTAACCCCGGATGTAACCCTCCAGCTCTATTCTTGAAAATTGAATGTGCTAACAAATTAAAGTGAATAAGATTTGAAGCAGTAGTTTGATACTGACATTTGCAGAGAGAATATGATTATCCCTTTAGATTCCAAGTTACTGACGAAGTGATGAGGAATATATATAAATAATTATTTATTAATATATTAAGTACTAACTAATACCCGGAGTGCGCTGCCACGCCTAAATAAATGAAAATTAATGTGCTTTTATGTTTAGTTGAATAAGAGAAGGAAAAATAATAATTATTAATTTATATTTTTAGATACCCCGTGCTGATTACCCGTCGTTGTCCAGGAATTTACTTATCCCGATCTTCTTGACATAAATGAGCTGAAATACCGAAATTAATGTGTTTTATGTTTATTAAATAAGTAAAAGGAAAAATTTATATCGTAATTATTTTTAGATACCCCGTGCTGTTTACCTGGCGTTGTCCGGGAATCTACTCATCCCGATCTGCTTGGCATAAATGAGATGAAAGACAAAAATTAATGTACTTCTTATGATTAGTTGAATAAGTATTATAAAAAAATATTATAAATGTATATGGTAATTATTTCAAGATTCCCCGTACTGATTACCCGGTGTTGCCCGGGAATCTACTTTATCTCGAACTTCTTGGTATAAATTACCTAAAAGACTAAATTCGTTATTATGAGTTATCCGTCATGTGCTGCTATGCTTGCACAGGAATCTACGTACTTGTCGCGATCTTCTTGGCATCAATGAAAGACAAAAATGGTTATTGTGAGTTATCTGCAAGAGATAAATATATGCTGTCGCGGACTTTTTTGTAGAGCGTTTTGAGGTATTCAATTCTGTGTACATTAATTTTGTGTATTTATTATTGTTTAGGCAGCTTAAACCATTTAAGCGTCCAAAAAGCTTTTTTTTTTCACGTTTTCCACTACGAAGGGCGATTTTAAGGGTGTAGGAGTTGAGTATCACAACCTCTCTTATAGCCTATGTTCATCCCGAGAATCTGCTGAAGATTTTGCAAAAAGCCCCATCACAATCGGAGCAACGGTATGGCCGCGCATATAGTACAAACAAACATGTACCTGCCAACTCTTGAGTTACCGTTAACCACTGTATAACAACAGCTTATTGTGTGGTCCCAAATAAATTTTAATTCTAGGAAGTACCCCTGCTACAACTGAGGTGTCTATTTGAAAATAATTGCGCCAGTCATCAGGTTCGCCTCTCAGTTCTTTCAGTAACAGGAAATGGAAATACTGACTTCTTTTCAGAAGCCACTCCCTTGACCATCTTGTATTTTTCCTCTTCATCACTTTCCTCCCAGTCATTGAATCCATGCGAGGGTAAATAGAAAATAAAGCAACTAGGATTCCTCCATAATCAAATTAATGATGTCTTTCTCACTTTTAATAAGAAAAAATCACTGATAATACACTACAACTCGAGTCTGGATTGGAACTGGGGTAGAAAATGGAGGAGAAAACGTATGTTTTGTATTCTGTTTTGTACGATTGACAAAACGTACAATAAGACGTAGCGTGTAAACCAGCCTTAACACTAAGTGACACTCATAACTCCCGTTTTGTTAGACCTAGTTAGACTCGCACCGTATACACTGTTTTTTCGTTACAACTTTTTTTATTGGCTGACTAAACTTTTGTTTACTATTTATTTTTCTGTTATTACATTCTTTTAACGTTTTTTAAACGATTTTCTTGTTTATACACGTAAAGAAACACCTCCAGAACCAAAGTGGAGATTTAAAATACCCTATCCCTCTAGGAATCGAATCCGTGTCGCAGGAGTGGAAGATAAGAACTTTAACCTACTATGCCACTACGGCGAGGGACTGATCATTTAGATAGAAAACGTGTATCCTTAGTGTTCAGAGATGCTTAATATAGGATTATATTATGGTATTAAATATATGTACTTTGGTGTAATAAATCATTAATAGGCACGAGCGGTCAAAGAGGCCCATGCGCACTCTCATTGTAAATGCATATTTTTAGTGTCAATACCTTCCACTACTAAATGTGCAGACACACACATTCTTCCGCTTTATAGATGTGGAGAGTATACTTGTACAACAAAAATATTAAATATGTGATACAACCTTCGATATAAGCTTCTCAAATAAAAATACATTCTGATTAAGATATTTTTTTTTAAATCTGATTTTCAATTCTATTGTTGTGTTATATTAATTTATTTACTTATTTATTTATTTGTTTATTTATTTATTTTAGCAATTAAAGATAATATTACGATCTTCGAATATTATACTATATCATGATTTATCAGATGATATATAGTGACGTATATTATCATTAAAACGTTTGCCTTAAGGTAGGTTAAATCAGTTTTCACGCCAAAGGGGAAACTTAAATGTGCCTCTAGAATGATAGTTTATCACACATATTTAACACATTAAGTAATATTATTAAAGCTAATTAATAACAAGGTAAAATTTCACATCCCTCCAGCGCTACTCCGACTTACTAAACTTGGTTTATATTCAACTTACTAAAGTACTGAAAAAACAGAAGGATAGAATACAGACAGCGGAGATGAGGTTCCTAAGACAAGTTAAAGGATGTACAAGACTTGATAGAATAAGAAATGAGGATATAAGAGAAGAATTAAAAGTACAGCCTTTATTGGATAAGGTCACGAATTACAGACAGAAATGGATTGATCATATGGATGGAATGAGTAAGGAGAGATATCCATTGTTGGCAAGAAATTATCAAGCAAGTGGAAGACGTGAGGTTGGAAGACCTAGAAGACGTTGGGCTGATGCATTATGAAGTCGGAACGGGCAATTGCCTAATCCCTGGAGCGATTATGATAATAAAGTAAGTGGTTATCTTTGTTTTAAAGACGGATTAGATGTTACGTATGATACTGATAGGTTTAGGTGTGTAGAAGAATGTCACTTGGTAACACAAAACGGCATAGAGTCCATTTTTCATAATACGCATAACTCAATGTATCATCAATACTTTCGCCAATCGGTTTCGGTGGTCAATTGGTTATGTTCCTAGTCTCTAGTCCCGAAAGTCGCAGGTTCTAGCCCGGCCGTGGATTTTTAGGATGAAAAATCAAAGAGATAATTGCTCCGGGAAGGATTTTAAGTCGTGGATAACAACTATGAAGGTTTTCGAGCTCGTAAAAGAACCTCAAGCCTAAATTAGTACCTCTGAGCATAATTTAATTTGCCCTCACCATCTAAGTAATACCATAATTCCCTATTAGATGTCTCACTGAGGCAATGTGCTGACTACATGCCACTCACTGAAACCTGTAGAATACGCGTAACTAAATTAGCTTGGTCAAGAAATTCTCTGAACGGGAGCACTCATGTGCCAATAAGGGACATAAGAGGTGTACACATACATATGCATATCTATAGAGATGACATGAAGCAAACGAGTGGACGAACTAAATAAAATCTCATTTGGGAGGACATTTCATCCGAAGACAAACTTTTATATGTTACTTAAGTCGATATTGCAGGAAATTACGTTGACAGTGATTTTAATTGAGTTCTTCAACAGAGCAAAGACTTTAAAACATACAACACACAGACAAACACAACAGAGTAAGGGATGTACAAGCATTTTTTTCTACGTTAACAGATACTGTTTGTTCTTAATAAAATAAATGTAGGTCTAAGTGGAATTTAGGCAGATTGTTGTCACTAGAAGTGAAACTATTTTCTTGTTCTCAATTTTTTTTTACATAGGCCATCTAATGAGTAACAATAATTTATGTAACACTTTTTGGCGCTCACAAGTATTTCCAGAATTGCTTAATCAATATTTCATTAAGTATACTTACTTACTCACTGGCACTATCGAACCCGTAGGTTCATGGCTGCGCGGACATAAGCTCTCCATACATCCCTATCCTGAGATAATGCTTTCCAATCATTTCCTGTATAATCTACTTCCCTCAAATCATAGTTAATGTTATTCTCCCACCTCATTCTTGGTCTACCAACTGGGCGTTTTCCCACTGGTTTTCCTACAAGAAGCTTCCATGCAAGTCTTTCATTCCCCATACGTGCAACATGTCCTGCCCATCGCAGTCTACGATACTTAACTGTTCTTATTATATCTGGCTTCCTATAAAGACCATGTAGTTCATTGTTATGTAGTCTTCTCCATTCACCTGTCTGTTCATCTCTCTTTGGTCCAAAAATGTTCCTAAGTACTTTATTCTCAAATACTTGTAATCTTCTTTCCTCCCTTAAAGTAAGAGTCCATGTTTCGCACCCATATAATATAACTGGTAGAATAACAGTTTTATATATTTTCAGTTTAACGTTTTTTGAAAGGAGTTGGGACATCAAGAGTCTCTGCAATGCATAATAGCACGCATTTCCAGAATTAAGCCTAATTTCATTAAGTATGCTTACGAAAATTCACTAACAACAGCCATCGCTCTGTATAGAGAGGTTATAGAAATAACGGATCGCATTGATTTATATAATATTTATGAACATATAAAGAAGAAAAGAGGCAATATTATATTTTTTATTGTTTAATGTTACAAAACAAGATTTTATCGATATGTTAAGATATTTCACTTAAAAAAATATAAACGTAGGCCTAAATAATCTGTGCAATTAATTATTATTTATAGATAGGGAACCACTGTCTGAGAGCGTCTTTTTCTGGTGCCCCGAGGTCTTCAATGATAACTGAGTTTGAAAAACGCGCCTCAGTTCTCAAAACCCCAAATCTAATTACAATATTTAAACGGATTATATGATTAAGAGCAGTTATATTACAGAACAACGAGTTGCAAAGATTACGAAAAATGATATTTTAATTATAAAGGTAGATAAATGAAGAATGAGAAACTAATCAATTTGATATTGGAACACACAATTGAATAGGGTCCTTTATTTAAGCTTATAGAATCAATGTTAGACAAATTCTATCAAAATAAAAAAATAAAGATTTGTTGACGATTTCTAAACGTACCAGAACAGGAATATTTGAGAGAATTCGTGACAATCCCATATATTGTCGTACCGCTAGTAACGAAGTAAATGATCGTCACTTTCAAAGTTATGTGTTGTAAGTTTTTATTTAGTATATAAATAAACCGTATTAAAAGTATTATTCAACTTTTATAAGATTCATGATGTGTTCCGTTGAGGTTTATTCAAAATTAATATAAAATTATAGAATATTCACCTGAAAGGTCCGTCTCCTCAACTTAATTATCATTTAACTGTAGCGCTTTCGGGACTTGTCCCATCATCGGCAGGATTCAAAACTGGTATTTCACTGAAGATCTGGTAGAGGGGGTTGCATGTATTGGGTTCGTTTTCGTTTATTAGGCTGTCGTTGTGAGCTGCTTTCATGATTTCCATCTCTTCGAGTACGTTTATCTTCGCTGGATTATTTTCTCTGTGCATCACTGTTAGGGTGTTTTCAATATTTAACATGCGATGTCCTTCATGGATAACGTGTTAAAGTTAAGATAAAGTATTATTCATAATTATAAACTGACTAAGAGTAGTTTAACATCTGCCACATTGGGGCGGATATTGGAAATTCTGTCGAGATGATAAAGGGGTAACAGTCATGTTGTACCAATATTTCTTATTTAAATATACTGTGTGCCATTCAATATATTCCTACATAACCTTACGCTTAAACCTGGTCTACATGTAACGTTCTGTCGTTAGTCTTACATGAACATATATTACTGACACAAAATCGTGCGGCTACACTACTCAAACTTGTACTCAGTCCTTGAGTCAGTCGTTACCCTACCTTACCGACTGCATCAGACCTTACCGACTGCGATAAAAAACCAAACTAAACGCTTCGACGCTTTTATTTTCTCACACTCTTTACGGCAAACTGTTGGAAATGAGTTGATTTTTTTGTGACTGACTCTTTACTTGCTTTACTATCCACTTCATTGTATTTACTAACCAAAGCGGCGTAATCTTGGTTTTTTTATCGCTATTGCTGTAATATTTCGATTTAATGTGCCAGAGGCAAGCCAACTGTGGTACAGTTCTATGAATTCCGTGCAAAATTCATAAGACCAGTGACGTAAATCTGATGTCATTTTTCCGTCACTATACACAGGAAAAACACAAGTTAAAACCCCTAGTAATGCCGAAAAAAGACTGGCAGAAGAGCAAAGTTTGACTGATTAAACTGACAAGCGTCTATATGCTTGTCCGCCGTCTTGCTTGTACATAGAGCTCCAGTACAGCAGTTTTTGCGAGTTTGTCAAATCTCATCCAGTTCATGCAAAACGTCCAATTTGCCGTACACACGCAACTTTTTGTTTGACAAACTTGGCATGATCATGCAAGACTGACAACAAAACGTTATGTGTAGACCAGGCTTTAGACTTCCGCTACGAACACTGTTATATAGATAATTCAAACCTTTATTACTTCTTTCTAATAAGAATTTCTTGTATGAAGACTTACTGTTAATGAACTATAATGACGACAATAATCTAGATATATAATAATTAAAATGTAAACTTTCGGATGTCCAAATAATCAAAATATGTGTTGACATAAAATTGGATGTCTTCCTCTCGCAGGGTCAAAAAGATATATTTAAGTTTCGGTCTGTTGCTTGCAAATCAGATTAAAAGCGTAAACACTAAAACTCTGATATTCTGAAATCATCGCCGAAAGCAGCAAACCAACATGCGTGCTACTGAGTCAGGTGAAAACATTAAACTCATTCCACTAAAGCAGCTGCAAGCTGTTCGGTAACATCTCAACTGCGCTCAACGTCAGAAATCTTCTTAGGCTACGTGTCTTCTGTTTATAATTAACTACGACCTAAGAGGTTTCTGATACTTCAATTTCATGAGAATAGTACTGCTGTAGTTCTTTAAAGAAGTATCTTTATTTATATGTAAATAAGATTATAAAAGCAGTGGTGCATCTGGGCACTCTGTACATTCTGTGTGATATATCTTCAGAATATTTGAGGAAAATTATTCATTTCAGACTAAGATTACATAACATCACATCAAAAGCTGCTCTAAAATACGGAAGTGAAATTTGGATTTTAAATAAAAGAAACTCTCATAAACTTCAAGTAAGCCAAATGCGCTTCTTACGATCATTGTTAGGAGTTAATAGACTGGATCACCAAAGGAACACTATTATCAGAGGAAAACTTGGAGTAACAAGTTTAAATGAAGATATACAAAGATACCAACAAGGATGGAAAAATCATCTGAGGAGAATGGCAAGAAATAGACTTCCAAAATTGGCATTCCAATATACCCCAACTGGACATAGGGACCAAGGAAGACCAAAACATCGGTGGAAAGATCAAGACCATCTTCGCTAGGTTTACCGTACAGGCCACAGGCCTAAAACGAATTTGTTCATGATGATGATGATGATATTAATTTCAGATTGACCTGGACAAAGCTAAAGATTTGATTCCATCTTAACGTTGTAGAACCAACACTGTACACCTCCGGTTAAGAATTCATAACAAACATTTATTTATTAAGTCCTCTCTATAACATCCAGAAATATGTAATAAAATTCTGACTTCCTATGTATAATTAAGTCATTAAATCATTCAATCAATCAGTGATGATGTAGGATTTTTATGAACATGGTGTTCCATTTCCATGTGAGCCTTACCGATAGATGAAATTGTCATTTGCGCTTAATAGTGCTGTCACACTACAGGTCTACGCTTCTCTTGCCAGTTTAAATTATAATTATAAATGATAACTGTTCAATATATCGTGGAATATGATAAAGTAGTCTGTGTAGGCAGTTTTGCATAGGCTTATTACATGAGGCCAAGGCTCGACATCGGGCTGTAGCGCCATAGAAGAAGAAGAAGAAGAAGAAGAAGAAGAAGAAGAAGAAAGAAGATCAAGTAGAAGAAGAAGAAAAAGAAGATGAAGTGGAAGATAAAGAAGATGAAGTAGAAGAAGAAGAAGAAGAAGGACACTCATGCATCTCGAAGAGGCAATTACTTCTATTGGTTCCTGTGTCAAAAAATACTCAATTTTGACTCCATGATAGTGTATTTTAATCCTATCTGTCTAGGACATTTTGTATGTATTATGAATAGTGAAAAGCCAAATTATACCTAAGGTAATGTAAGAACAAAGCTTTTTGGAGTAATGAAAGTACACCTTAAATTTAATCTACGCATAGCTATGGGCAAAACTAGTATACGCATCACAAAGAATATATGATCAAACGTTTAAAAATTATAACTGCAACATATGTTCCTGTCACTGGGGCTTTGTATTATTCTCAGATCGCATTTTAATTAAACGTGGTTGCCTTCAGCACTTCATCAGCCTATAGTTTAACAAACTGACCTCTGAACTGCATTAATGCCGATAGCAACATATATTTATGGTGCTGTATTCGAAAGCTAAGTTAAGTCAGAAATCAGTCCTATTAATATTACTTGCACCAAGATTTGTGGAATCTCTCCCTCTCTCTAAATATATATAATACACTTTATTGCATTCTACTTCTACTCACCAAGTATCTAGTGACAGGTGCCACCAAATATCTGCTACGGCTCCGATTAACAGCTAATAGGAAAAGGATCGTAGTGAAATCATACACACTCATACAATAATACTGGAGTCAACATTTGTACTAACCTATTAAATGTTAAGTTACTATTTCTGGTAGTATGATGCCAATAAAACTGACAACATTAAAAATATCAGATTTGAGGGATATAGGGCCTATTAATTTTTAGTCATTCTATAGACATTCAGATTGAAAATAGTTAAATTAGGCTTATATGCATATATTTTAATTATGAATTCCAAGGAATAAATTTAATCAAAGTGGCCGAAGCTTAAGGCTTTGGATCGTGTATGATAAAATATCTCGTAAAAACATTTTTGTAGCAGGCTCAAGTAAATCTATTATTGCAGTTGTTTTTTAATTATCATAAATATTTAATGTTCCCACAGTAAGTAACGAAAAATAATTATAAAAGCTTTTTATTTTGATATATTTTGATAAAATACGTAACACTCTGCTCTGCTCCAATTTATGCCCCACTACTTGTGCAGCATAAATAAAAACCTTAATTTCATAAAGTCCTATGTAATTCAATGTAAGCTAAAACCGATCAATGGATACGAAATATAACAAAGGGGTAATATGGTTGATTTTTACATCCCCTGTGTAGTTTAATATAGGGGGAAAAATCACTATTCAGGTATAGAGTTTTATAAACTTTTGGATGAATGAAATTCTTTGTTATTTATGTATTTCAAACAACCATTTATGTCCCCAATTATTGAAAACTGAAACAGCTTAACGTTCCATCATCATCATCTTCCAGGGATTAAGCCTGTTGGCTCGTCCGGTTTCATGAAAGCTAGAAACAGTCCGGTTGATTTCATGTAAACGTTTAGTAATGTAGATTGTCCCCTGAAGGTGTTACTGGCACCTCGCAGGGTGAGACGATTGAAGGGGCTGCCTTCTTAAGTTCATCGTCATAACCTCCCATTATATCAGTCCTAGTTGGAGGGTTGCCTCTTCCGCTCTTCTCAGACCGTTGAGGGCTTTCTCCTTGTTAACCCGGAGATGGGTCCTTATATTTCCCCTAAGGAGAGGGTTGCCTCTTCCGCCAATTACAATATTTGAAAGCTTGTTCCATCTTGTTCTCCCTGGGCAGGGGCTCTCGATATACCTCGAGAGACTGGCTCCCTGACAGGACTTAGTCACTAATATATTAATGTTCACCGCCGCGACGAGAACGCGCCTGTCAGATAATACTCAGTTGTATACAGTTACAGCCTAAGCCCACTGTTTGCACTGAGCCGGGTTAATAGCTTCGTATGAGTCCAAAGCTAAAAGCAGCTTAACATTCCCTGAACATTATTCAAAAATATAATTGATTAAAAATGCTGTAACTCTGATTTAGTAAGGAGGTGACCCTATAAGACGTTCTTTCAAGGGAAGCTCATTAGTTATTATATTTTTACACAAGAAATTATACTTAACGTTGCGCACTTAACTTAGTTATTTCCTCTCTGATTACTTACATATCATCCATCATGAAATCAGATTATGTTGCAATGAGGCTTTAGTTTTAAAGTAGCACACACTTAAAAGGGTTTCATTTTTTATTCCGTCGCCGTGGCGTAGTCGGTAGAATTCCTACCTTCCACTTCGGCGACCCGGGTGCGATTCCTGGCGGATAGGGGGTTTTAAATCTCCACCTTGGGTCTGGGTGTGTGTGTCCTGTCCTTGTGTCTATCTGAGAATTAAAAGAAGGTTAACAAACAGGTAAAAAAAAGTAAAACAACAAGGAAAACCAGTATAAACGAAAAAAGAAAAATGATAAACATAAAAAAGAACTGATAATGGAAGTAAACAGACAGCAGATTTTCTAATGTTAAGTGATGTACAATACAAATAATATTGCCCGTCGCCGTGGCGTAGTCGGTAGAGTCGCTACCTTCCACTCCGGCGACCCGAGTACGATTCCCGGCGGGGTAGGGGATTTTAAATCTCCACCTTGGGTCTGGGTGTGTGTCCTATCTTGTGTTTGTATGTGTGAATAAGATAAAAAGGTTAACAAAGTTAAACAAAAAAGAAAAACAGTGTAAACAAAAGAAAACGACAAAGAAAGAAATTTTTAAAAATTGGACCATTTACTGAAAGACATTAGGTGTGCATAGTTTTGGATGAAAGAAAATTAAAATACTAAATGTGACGGCTTCAATGAAGCTTAAGTTATTTATTATTTAAATTTTAAACAAAGAATGCAATACCAACATTTTACATATTCACAATAATCAGAGAGAGATTTTGATGCACCTGCTCTTTCATCTGTGCACGCAATAGATCATTTTTACGATCAATATATTATATTCACAATAATCAGAGAGAGATTTTGATGCACCTGCTCTTTCATCTGTGCACGCAATAGATCATTTTTACGATCAATATATTATCCCACTTATATTCTCGCTTAAAAATTATTGTAGTTACAAAACTTCACAGCGTAAGTTCTGTAAGACGAATTCTGGTCCATACTTTTTATTTTCTAATGTAAAGCAAAATATTAAATTTAATCTGAATCTTTAATATAGGCCTATAACTCCAGATAAAGATATAATACTTACAAATATATCTAGTTCGGATTAAAAATGCTCAGGAAATCATATGCAGTCTAATGGTCAAATCAACGAAATAATATTTATAAACGTGTAAAAGTTGATAACTTTATGTAATAAATTACCAAGCCCTCTTAAGAAAAGCCATTAAGTAAGCGAACCTTTTCCTGTGTAAACATGAATATGCTGTTCGTGTTTTTATTTATTGAGCATTTTGTTAAAATACTTATTTTAGCAATTAGAATAATTTTATGTGAAAATTATTCTAATTCACAAGATTTTGTTCCGTAACTTATTTGGTGTATATTTCCGAAACATGGCCAATCCACAATTAAGATAATTTGTATTTCTACGGAAATGAATCTCCGAGATATTTATCATTTGAGGATGTTTGTGAACTGTATGGTCAAAACATCAGTGATAAGTCTTATATCAAAATAATTTTATGCAATTTCCAAAATGTTCTTAATGAGGATAAGGCAAATTTGAAACTGCGCTCCTCAGTACAATCTTTGAATAAAGATAATGTTAGACCATGTTAAATAAAATAAACTAATTTATTTAATGTGTATAAACATTTACTTAGAGTTGTAAAATATACGTTATGTTGCTATGTTATTTTCTTCTCTATTTTAACGTTCTTCACTGGTTGAGTCGAAGAGAAGGCTTTGTGGCCTTAACTCTGGCAATTTAAATAAATTACTATTTTTTTAATGCCCAGGTTGTCATTTCGACATTTCTGGAGTTCTCTCCTGGCATTGGCTTAATCGTAACCCACTTCTGAAGTTGGGGCACCTAGAAGGCGGAGATAAGTTACCCCGATGATATCCTCCATCCATAGTAATACTGCCAGAAGGCAGGTCCTTCACTGCAATCATAGCATTTTCATGCTATGCTTGCAGCTTTGCTAGGGAATTGTAGGTGTGGTAGCTTCCCGTTGCTTTCCACATCGGTGAAGGATGATGATGATGTGATAATGATAAGGATGATGCCGGTCGTATGATTTCGTGGACCGTTTGGGCCTTAAAGTTTTCCTCACATTTGTCTTACAAGTGAGGAAAAACCCCGATAAAAACCTCACCCAGAAAAATTGCCCCGACCGGGGATCCAACCCGGGCCCGCTGCGTGACAAGGCAGCACGCTACCTGGAGACCACAGCGGTGGACCTCAATGATATGATGGGTGATAAATGACAATGAAGCGCCAGGAGAGTTCTTAACCTGAACTTAACCTAAATTACAGACCATGAAAAACCACAGGAATGATTCCCTTTAAGGAAAAACTCCTATGGATTGATCCGGGAATCTAACCCAGTACCTAATGAACAGTAGCCAGAAACGCTGAGCACTAGGCCATGAGGGAGTCATTATTATTATTATTATTATTATTATTATTATTATTATTATTATTATTATTATTATTATTATTATTATTGTTATTGTTATGCGCATTAATTTTGATATACATTGAATAGATTGTAATGAGGGACCGTAATGTTAAACTAACAGGCTTATAGAACTGAACCATCTGATATAGCCTTAATCTTCTTTTAATGCAAGTTTAAAATAAATTAGTTGACGCTTATAAACGAGCAGTTGGTTTGCATAGAGTTCATTTGATTCCCTCTGCAAATAATACAACTCCTCGGGCTATCTTCATTTAAAAGCACATTAAGATAAACACACATGTAATAAAAACAAACATTACATTTCACTTTGCACAGAGTGTTCTGTCCAGTTGTTAACTGTTTCGTACTAAGATTTTTCTACATTCGTTTGTCAGGAAATACGGTACTTGCTAATTGACAGGTGAAACTCAAACATCTCAAGTGGTAGTGCACCAGTTGTAGCCCATATCTGAGCTTGAAATCCCGGTTCAGGTTCAGAAACCGGCATCCATAATCAGCAAAAATATTAACCTAGCTGAGGACGACGGCATCTCCCAAAGTATTTATTTATTTTAATAGTTTACTTTACAACAATATCAATCATTAAATCATCAACATCAACAGTACTTAATAAGCTCACATAACAGCGAAAATCGCTTCAACATGATTTTTGTCTCATGAGTACCAATAGTTGTACTTAATGCAGTTTTTGTATCGTGTTTTCAAATATATATTCGGAATTTCTCCATCATCCACAGTTTTTTTAATTTAAATTTCAATTAATGGATTCAATTAATTATTTTTTAATAAAACTAGATTTCTTCCCGGAAAATCTTGGCACGTGAGCGATGAGCACGGGGGACACTTTCATCAGGAGATTTTAGCTATGGATAAGATATATCAAGGCAAATGGAATCCTAATATGCTGGCCGATTATTGTTGGACCATCAAGAGGGATGCTTCAAAGGCGAAAAATAGCAGCAAATCGTCATTTCTTACTTTCTAGGTGAGTCCGAATGTTCGAATATTGTGTAGTTCCGAATGTAAAAAATATTAAAGTGTTTGAAATTATAATAAATGCCTGTCTCTCAGAAATCTTGCGTGATGGAGAAAACCCGATATTATACTTGAATTCAGGAGAAAAAATGCTATCAGAATCACATATTGTTCTTTCTGAGACAAAAAACAAAATATATATACAGTCAATATGCCCATTTCACCAATAAATGTTTAAAATGGTCAACAAGTTTCTACAGCCAAGCTGTCATTCTCAAGACCAGTCAATATCTGGACCAGTCAATATCTGGTCTTGAGAATGACAGCTTGGCTGTAGAAACTTGTTGACCATTTTAAACATTTATTGGTGAAATGGGCATATTGACTGTATATATATATTTTAATATTGTATCACCAAGAAGATCAATTGTGTATTAAATACAAAAAACAAAGTTTATTTTTTGTTGCTCAGTGTAATCAATTATCTATGTGTCATATTCAGTAAATATCATTTACCAGCAGATTAAATTTCTGATTATGAGATATTTTTGTAATTGAATTGGATGATGTCTTGAATCTGAATTTACAATTCATGAAGAGATCTATGGACAAAACTCAATACAATCTTTATGAAATGTCTCTCCTTTTGTTTGAAGTACTTATTACATAATACCTGAAAACTTTAAATTCTCATCATCATCATCAACAACAATCACGGGTTAAGCCCATGCGGCTTGTTTCGGTCTCATAGATTCTCATTCAAAAAGTTGAATCCATCTCTTTTTCGGTCTACCAACATCCCTGTCTCGTTTTGGTTTGTAACTTAGTATAATTTTTGGTATGCGTTCATCTTTCATTCTTTGAACATGTTCTTTCAGTTAAGTTAATAAATGTAAATTAAAAATCCGTCGATCATTTCATTCTTGGGCGATGTAGCATAGTACTTTTGTTTCAAATAAACAGGGAGCTAGCCTGAGGCGTCAACCCCCAAACTGAAAGACCAGAACATTTTTAATCAAGGTTTTTCGTTTAGATCTTGACGAATCAGCGTCTACCTGTAAGGTAGCAGTCAATTATGGTTAAGAATAAATGTCGGTGATGTATAACAAATTGGTAAGAATTGATGAAAATATAATAAAGATATAATAAGTTTGTTCGACAGAAACTTGGCCATCTTGGCAGTATCTATCATCAGATCAAAAGATCAACGGAAGGAAGAATTAATAGCTGAGATTCTCAATACTAGAAAAATAAGTATGTCAGGGGAGTTCAATGTTGGGACTGGAAGACATGCAAAGAGTCAAGTTGTTGGGCCATTTGATGAAGAACGTGTAACAGATAATGGATAAAGATTAATTAGTTTCTGTAAGAAACACACTCTGAAAATTTTACATAGTTTCTTTCTAGGTATGGAGATCCATCAAAATGCAAGGACCCAAAATGTAAATAGATCTATTACAGATTATACAAACAGCAAAAATAACTCTAAATTAAGATTTCTATATTAATAATTTATGGAGGAATAAACTGTGGAAGTGACTCATTATATACGATCCGTGAGCCAATTTTATTATTTATTATATTAATGATTTACCGGCACTAAAATATGTACTTACAAAAATGAATGGAACAATTTATGCACAAGTAGATTATATCGTTTTACCACTCGCAGGTAAATTTCTGGAATGATTTGTATCTTAATGTAAATAACAGTATCAATTTAATAAATAACTAGTTTTATAATGTTATTGTTTTAGACTGTATTAAAACCACCAATCTTTCCTTTTTCATTATCATTTCCCGAATAGAAATACACCAGTCCTTTCTATCTAAAACTTAATATCTGTAACATAACTGTTGTTATAGGAACTGAAATTGAACTATTTGTATATCCTTTACAAGTACATGAGAATATTTTTTTACCAGAATATATGGTGAAATAATATTTCGACCGTTTACCATAAATTACGTAAAATTATGAATACTGTGAATATTCCATTCTATTAACGTAGTTCAACCTTTCATGGTACTTTTTACATGTCATACGCCACCCGGGCCTTACCGTGGCACGACCTATCGGGAGAGGAATTTTAAACTATGAATCATACACATACTTTTTTGACCACACAAGAATATTGAGGGCCTCTCCAAATGAGTGGTATTGCGAACATGTTTGACGACATTGCGTGTGGTTTATTTTGCTATAATGAAATCCAGTTTGATATAATTGAGTGGGTTTATGCAATGAACACCACATTCATGCCAATTACATTGTTACAAAAAGGAACAGATAGAAAAAATTCATCTTCAAAGCCCATTCATTAGCTTTGATTTTTTTTTTGTATTCAACAAATCTACTCCAATGCCATGTTATGTTTAATACATAAAAATAGCAACAAGTGTAATTTGTACTGATAAAAATATAAAACGAAAATATTTAAAATTATATGTTTGAAGAACCTAAGTGTAAACCAACTGTAGCCTTCAATCAATCTTAACAGTAATTTTGGTCTAGGGGTATAGAATAGGCCTAAATAAATAGTAAAATTCCCACTACATTTTTGTTCATTTTGTTTTTAAAATGTTATCAAAAATTGCTATGAATGAATATCTGCACACTTCGTTTAATTACATATTTTAACAGTTTAATACCTAACTTTTCTCTCTACTGTTATTATATCTATAGTATTTTTATTCTGTGCGCTTTTAATTAATTATTATTTTGTAAGCCTACAAGTTTATAGACCTATTTTTTATTATTTGTGAAATGTCTCCATAACAATACCTTCTACTCTGCCAGGAGAAAATAATATTCTTGCTACTTTCAGTGTAAACGAATTAATTAATTTCATTCAAATTAATAATATAAGTTATTTCTCAAGCTATTGCTATGTGCACATTATGATCTGTACATTTATGTATATTGCGTGTAATATATATACTACCTTATAAGTAATATTTTTAAACAACATTTTATTTGGATTATTTTTCTGACAAATTAGACACCATTCTTCAAAACAGAAACCATCAAATTCTATGATCTTCAGTCGTCTTTCAGCGAGGTTTATTATTAGGTTCTGTTCATTGCTGCGAATAAATCGTTGAGACCCATTTCCACAGCTTCTATATTTTCGAAATTTCACGCAATATACGAACCATAGATCGAAACAGATGATAATCTGAAGGTGCAAGATGAGAGCTATATGCTGGGTGTGGTGGCAGTTCTATTCCTCTCAATTCCTAAAATTTTGTCATGGTTGCTCGTGCGGATTGAGATTCGGTCTGATTTGAATCCGCGACTCTCAAAATGCCATCAACTCATTAGAGTTGCTAAGAATAAATATCCGTATCTACTGCACACCTGTTTGGAATAAACTCTCAGTAAATAACACCTTAATATTCCACAAGACACACATTATATTAAAAAGCGACATTACTTATGAGACAACGATACGATGCGAGGTTGGGAAGTGGTTTTTACAGAATCCGAGATTCTGTAAAACACGTCACAAACGTGCGTTGTACATTATTTTTTGAGCGATGGTGTTTTCAAAATAATAAATAATGATAAAATAATAACATCTTCATTGGAAATATTTGCGTTCATTATAAACAACTGACTAACGTTAATGGTGTGGGCAATGTTTATTAGTTGAAACATCAGGAGACCTTGAGAAAAATTATTGATAACATGGCCGCAAGTACGTATTTATTGTTTATAATGTTTCAAATAAAGTTCAGTTCGTTTAAAATGCAGTGATTTGTTTTGTATAATACATATTAACACTACTTTTTGGATATTTTCTCTATATACATTTACGTAGCAGGCTATACAATAGTTTTACTTCCCAAGCGCGGGTGTAAATGTAATATTACAGTATAGTTATTTAGGTTGGGAACCCCGAAATGTAGGAAGTTGAACTTTCAATAATGGTCCCCATTCCTAGTAAGTACCACAAAACGCACTATCGCGCAAAGAAAAAAAATTAGGTAAGCTCACTGACAAGAGAGAACACTATATTTATAACTGAAGGATGCATTTTTTCTAATATCTCAAATTCTGTCTAATGCATCCCGGTACAAGATGTAACCAAGATAATGGTTTCGAAAATCAGGTTATTTTTCTCAAAGTACAATAAAAACATTTGGTTACATCTAAGTAAAATAAAACTTTCAACGAAAACATTTAAGAATCTTTAATGTAGGAAAAACACGATAAGAAAGAAAATTAAATTACGAACACATAGGCTATAAAAGTTATCTCGTTGAGATGCGGAATAGAGTTGGCCACGAATGACGTCAGAGTTATCAAGTAAGGGCAATGGGATGTGAAGGAAAAGCCTGAAGCAAGATTTACTTCAATTTCCCTTCAAAAATGATTCCGCAGTTGTTCAGCAGAGTGGAAAATACCGAGATTAAGAAAGCGTCGCCAGGGATGTACTCATCTTGCATACCTCTCTTCCTTTCATGTGTACTTTTTACAATTTGACTCCAGGAACTTGGAACATGATTCCTGTCATTCAGGATATACTCACACGTGCAGAAAAGTTTGTAGAAAAAAATTAAAGCTTTAAATTTAAAGAATATGTAACCAATTATCCAATTAATTAAAATACAAGGGCAAAAGTTCAAAGAACAGTGCCGAAAAACCAAGAGAGTTTGATATCTTATTTATTAAAAGGAAAAAATGACAAATATTTGAACAACACAACTCCTATCATAATAATTTAGGCATCTATCTCTGACATTTTAAAATACTGGATAAAATATTTATACTAAAATACAAAAAATAATATCAATACTTTTTAAAATCCATTCTAAATCACAGTTGAGGTTGGGCTATGTAATAAAATGTTAAGATAATAAAATAAGTACCTCATACCAGTCGTCCTCAACTTGAATGGATGTTTAAAAAACTGCATCAAATAGTTAAAACCATGTAGGCTTTCAAAATATGTTCCATCTTCGACATGTTATTTGGTACACGGCCTGCATTGTTTTAACTACTTGACGATTTTTTTTTAAACAGAAATTCATTTTGGTTGAGCACGACTGATATACTGGGTAATTATTTTAATATTTTAACATTTCTAAAAAAATAATATAATTAATTAATATTTAAGCATTAATTGTACTCAGTTGTACAACAAGGAATACACCCACAACATGTCATTCTAAGACTTAAAATTTAAAATTAACAGTCTTAATATTAGGTAGACTGTGATTTAGAAAAACACTTCATAATAACGTTTGTGGATCAAGTGCGGGAGGCATTTGTGCGTAGTCCCAAGAAGTCTGTCCGTAGAGCTAGTCAACAGTTAAATATCCCTAAATCCACCGTATTTAGGATCCTAGGTACACGACTGAAGTTCCACCCCTACATACTCCAATTAGTGCACAAGTTGAAATCTGATGACCATGCAAAGCGATTAGATTCCTCTGAGCATTTCATGACACTAATGCAGGATAATGAAGAATTGTCAGAATAAAATAATTGTCAGTGATGAGGCAACTTTCCACGTTAGTGGAAAAGTGAACAGACATACTGTTAGGATTTGGGGGAGTGACAATTCAAACACCATTCTGGAAGTTGAAAGAGACTCCCCTAATGTGAATGTCTTTTGTGCCGTATCGAAACAAAGTCTATGGCCCATTTTTCTTTCTAGAGGCCACTGTCAACGATGAGAATTATCTTGATATGCTCACTGAATATTTATTTTCACAATTGGAACAAGAAGAAGGCAATGGAAATCTTTTCCAGCAAGATGGAGTACCTCCTCATTGGCATTTGCATGTTCGGGAGCATCTAACCAGCTTCCAGGAAGATGGATTGGATGTGCCGGAGATTATAATTTTTTCTACAAATGGCCGCCGATGTCACCTGACGTGACGGTCTGCGACTTCTTATGGGGTTACATAAAGGATGGTGTCTATGTACCCCTATTGCCTTAAAACCTGCAAGAAGTCCAGCTTCGTATCATTGCTGTCATCCAATCCATTTCTTCACATATGTATGTGTGGCGTGAATGGGAATATCGCCTCGATGTCTGCAGCGTTACTCGTGGGGGCCACATTCAATGTCTATGAGGTATAGTAAAAACCGTTCTGAGTTTCTCTTTTGATTGTCACCAATTTCATTTAGATACGATTATCCAACACGACGTAGTAGTAGCTTAAAGTATGATACTATATTTGTGGACACTGTGTACAAGTAGCATGATGGTAATACAAACATAAAAATCTCGAGAGAAATCTGAAATACTACAAAAGTTGTACCTTTCTTTATATTCGCAACACAATTTCGATTTCGGGGTTAGCCCTATTTACGTGTTTCTTACTCTCCGCTTCATTAATTTTGAGTTGCGCTTACATTTTCGTGCGCCTTACAAACATATAATTTATTACATTAAATCACATATAAATAAGTTATTCTTTCTTCTTCATCTTCTTCTTCTTCTTCTTCTTCACGGTTAAGGCTTGTTTACCAGCCTGTTTCGGCTCCAAATTGCTGTTCTTTCCATCTTTTCTTTGGTCTTCCCAACTACTTCTTCCTCGTGGTGAATAGTTATATGCTGCTTTTGGTATTCTATTCTCAGTCATCCTTGCCAAGTGTTCTTTCCAGTTTGTTCTGTATTTTTCTATTTTTGTGTTTAATTCCTCTACTTTTAGTTGTCTTATTTCTGTGTTATGTTTTTTGTCTGTTCTTTGATATCCTGCTATTTGTCTAAGGAATCTCATTGCAGCAGCTTGTATTATGGCAGATTGTTGTGTTGTCATTATCCATGTTTCGGATCCATAAGTAATAATAGGCACTGCCATTGTCTTGTATAATTACATTATAGAGTCGTTCCTGGCTTTATTTTCCAAAGTTCTTTTTAGTGTTCCTGTTATATAATTAAACTCATTTAGTTATTTATATCTGTTTCCGCTGTGTATGATATTTCGCAACCTAGGAAGTTACATCTTACCACTTGTTCTATTGGTTTATTTTCTAATAAGCTATTATCTTCGTCCGAACTGGATGAGCGCCCTTGAAGGCCATTTTATTTTTATTTTTGTGAGGATATTTCCATGTTGTATTTTTTTATATTTAATTTAGTTTATATAGCATTCTTTGTAGTTCGTTCTCTGTTTCTGCTATTGGAATCTGGTCATCTGTAATTAAGTTATCCTTTATGTAGATAAATAAGTTGATAGTATTTTAATATAACGATCCTCTTTAACGGCTCAAATTGTTAGTGTCGTACCTCAAAATTGGGGATTAAAGGGACGAATAAGTTTGCACTGAAGTTTCTTAATTCAGGCTTGATTTTTTTACACGCGATAAATCTACAAAACGGGATCCACGTCTTTAATTCGCTTCCGAATAAGTTAATATCTGGATCATGAACGGATGCATAATTCAAATGTATCAGTCCATTAGAAATTTGCTTCTTAATAATAAAAACTACCGGCTTGCAAAAAGAGCTAAAGAAGATAGACCAATGGACGGGAAAAGAACATGAGGAAGACCAGCCAAGAGATGGATAGATAGTGAATGCACATCCAATAAGTCTTCCTCTGAGGAGTGATTTTGGAAATAAACAGGATGAAAATCCTACAAATTAAGTTTAAGAAGAAGAAGAAGAATAAAAACTGTCCCTCATTAACATTGTCTTAAATCTCCCCTCCACATAAGTTTGAAGTTATAGAATGTTTCTACCTATTCACTTCATAGGGGAGAAAATTACACTTCTAAAATCTCAAACTAGCACTTTTTAATACCAAGAATTTAAATCCACATCTCAAGGTATGCCTTCGTAGTTACAATGCGTTTTATATTAGCCCCGCAGAAGAAAAAAACTTGTAAAATCGTTTGGGAGGGGGTTAGTAGGCAGAAGAATGGAAGAACGGTCTGTAGAAGTTGATTGTTGTCGACTCTAGTACGATATACATCGGAGAAAAGAATCGAGGCAAGCAACTTTTCTAGACGAAAAGATTGTTGATGTGTCAGCTGAAATATTAAAGGGAGAAATATGCTGACTGCTGTATGCAAGAACACAATAGCGAGCCCCCTAAAGATAAAAAGAAAAGGGAAGTTTGTTTGCCATATCTTTCAGATTGATCTTATCCCAAGTTATTTGCTTGGATTTAGGCTTTACACAAAAACTTCATTCTTCAGTGCGAAAACGTAAATCAAACAAGTTTAAAGGAAATAATTCATCTTTCGAGATAAAATATACTTCTAGCGAACTAAAGTTGTACTGAAAAAAATTAACAAACAAATTTCTAACTGCCAACAGTCAAGTTGACAGTTATATGAATTTTATTATAAAAAGGCTCATAAAACCTTCATATTTTATTTAAAAATTACGAACGTTAAGACATTTTCGAGATTCAGTACACAAAAAGATTATTTTATTTAAATAATAAATATTATATAATAACTTTTATAAAATTAACAAACAATACGTGACGCGAAAAAAAATTCTAAGTTCCAATCATACGTCATGTGCATGTGCCAACAAACGCGAAGTGGTTTACACTATGGAAACACGAGATGCAGCCAGCATATACATGATATTTAACGAACCTAAAAGCTAACTTAATGCAAATTAAGCACTCTAACCTATGAAAGATTGCAACGATAAAAAATTAATAGTAATTTCTGAAATTCTGAAATATATTTGTATAGTTAATTAGTACTTACTCTATGTTGGCTGCACTGGAACACGACTTAGTTTTTGCTTAGAATATTCGTTAAAAGCAATATGGTAGCCACGTCTTCATGCTACATATGTAGTTAAATATCATAGAAACGTATATTAAAATAATCGTGTCAAAAAATATAAAAATCATTATAAATGGTGAGAAGTAATTTGAAGAATGGAACCCTAAGATTAAAATTTGACAGGAGTTTAGGGAGGAATTAAAAATGTCGCGTCACATGTTGTAAAGAATAGCCGAGTGTTTTAAAATAATAACACTGCTCAACATGATTTTTGTCTCATGAGTAACAATAGTTGTACTTAATGCAGTTTTTTATCATGTTTTCAAGTACGTATTCGGAATTTCTCCTTCACCCACAGTTTTTTTTATTTCAGTTTCAATTAATGGATTCAAATAATTATTTTTTAATAAACGTTTTATCGACCATTTATTATCTTGGCGCAGTGAGCGATGAGCACGGGGAACACTTTCATCAGGAGATTTCAGCTATGGAAAATATATATCAAGGCAAATGGAATCCTAATATGCTGGCCAGTTATTGTTGGACCATCAAGAGGGGTCCTCCACAGGCGAAATATAGCAGACAATAGTCATTTCTTACTTTCTAGATGAGTCCAAATGTTCGAATATTGTATAGTTACAAATGTAGAAAATATTAAAGTGTTTGAAATTATAAATGCCTGTCTCTCGGAAACCTTGCGTGATGAAGAAAAACCGATATTATATTTGAATTCAGGGGAAAAAATACTATCAGAATCACATATTTTTCTTTCTGAGACAAATAAAGTTTGTTTTTTGTTGCTCGGTGTTATCAATCTCGGCAGATACTAGAATTTTTGCATCTGAGTTTAAATATTGTTAAATCAACAAATGGTAAAAAATATATATACATTTGTTTAGTTAAAAATGTTTATAGGGGTTTTATCAAAAGTTAAAATCAAACAAGTTTGTCTTTTAATTTTCAATATTTGAAAAATACTATAGCATCATCGTGAAGATAAATTAACTCTGTTCGGTAAAATACGGGGTGAATCATAAATATGGCTATACGTTTGATCGCGTTGTGTGATGAAAATATTACAATTACAGGAAATATGAAATTACCGTTGTAAAGGCAATTATGCAATTTCAACAATGGAATAAAACAAAACAGTGTAGAACTTACGTCATTGGTCAAAATGGTGTTGGATATGCAACAGCAAATTACAAATGCTGCATGGGCAATAACGTATGCTAATGATCGTGAGGCCGTAAGACGGGCAAGACGTGAGTTTAACGTAGCATTGCTGCCGTCGACTGTGGGGAAGTGGAGAAAACCACTGATGGAAACGGGAAGGATGCAGAAAATCAAACTTCCTGGAAGGCCTCGCTTAGTACGGATGCAGAAACAACAAAAAGAATTGTGGAGGCGTTTGACGCTAAGCCTACAAAAATCAACCTGCCAAACTGCACGTGAGCAGTGATTTGTTTTGATTTGTTCTATTGTTGTAAATTGAAGGATTCCCTTTCCAATGATATCATATTTCCTTTAATAATAATATTTTGGTCACAAAATGCGATCAAACGTATAGCCATATTTTTGAATCACTCTGTACATCTTTATTTAATTTTGAAACGTTTGAACATCTCCTGTCATATAGTATCAAACCAATAGAACGGTTAAGTCTCATCTCTGTTGATAGGTCTTGTGCAAGAAACAACTGACAAATTTAATGTATTACAAAAGTATTATTAATGGTGAAATGGATCATACCAATGAAATTTCAATCCAGCACTTGTCTTGACTACTTAAGAATATCACAAAAAATGCCAGTTTGGTTAGCGCAGAGATTTGAACTCGTAACCTCGCAAATATGAGTTTCATATGTTACCGTCCGAGGAAGCTAGTTCGAGATTATTAAATCAAATTATCAACCAGTCAAATTATCCACAACAATGTGGATAAAACAGAAAACGACTATTAAATTAAACTGTTTGCATAAGCAACGGATGACAAATTACGTTTTTATCAAAATTTATTTTCTACAAAAATAATGTTTTAAACTCTTTTTGGAATAATATACACTGATTATTACTCGTACTAGTTGCGGACGTTTCCAGATACTCTATTGCATGTACAGCACATCGTGATAATAATGACAACTCTATGAATTGTAACCATATTTTCTCATCTCATGAAAAATCTTAATCTTATAAATGATTAAATGTATTTGTAATTTCGATTCAGGAAATATGTTCTAAATATTTCTTCAAATGTTATGTAAAGCCAATTTTGAATTTTTTAAATTAATATTTTTTTTGCAAATTCCCCAGGTTGTATTTCGATATTCCTGGTGTTCTCTCCTGGTATGGTGTACTTGTAACCCACTTCTGAGGTTGGGACACCATGAAGGCGGGGTTACGTTACCCGGATGATATGATGGGTGATGATGATGATAGTGGTGCGCCAGGAGAGTTCCTAATCCTAAGCTTAACCTAAGATGAATATGAATGATGAATATGAATGATGATGATTGCAAAGGCCATACGATTTCGGGGACATTTGTCTTACAGGTGAGGGAAACCCCCGATAAAAACCTCACCCAGAAAAACTGTCCCGACCAGGGATCGAACCCGGGCCCGCTGCGTGACAAGGCAGCACGCTACGTCGAGACCACAGCAGTGGACTTTAAAATTAATTTTAAGTGTACCGTTTAATCTATACCTATAATTGCTGATACCAAACCTCTGTCAATTTCATATTACTTGAAAATAATATATGTATATATATATATATATATATATATATTATTCCTTGATAATGGCATATTACTTGAAAATAATATATGTATATATATATATTATTCCTTGATAATGGCATGTGGCATCATGTCGGAAAGTCGGAATCAGAGGTCAGAGGCCAACATTGAATCGAGGACGCGGAGAACCCAAAAAAAGTTTCTTAATCATTCACACACACACATACACACACACACACACACACACACACACACACACACATACATACACATTTCCACTCACTGAACGTATGCCTCCGTGCTAGGCGGATAGATGGTATTGATATGGTTTACTTTCAATTTACGCAACCACTCGGGAGACCTCGTTACGTAGATGGTGTGAACTTGTTCAGTTTACAGAGGGGTGTAATTTTCAAGGAAAAGTATTATCTTATATACTAAAAAAATTAACTCAGCAAATGGAGGTAAAAAAACACAACCCAACTGTTTACACATCATTTCGCGCGGCATATAAGCGACTCATAAAATCCATGGTGAACCTAACATATACCCAGTTATCTTAGAATCCGAAAATCATCCAAATGCTTTCAAGATTTAACGTGCCTTCCTTCATATTTACCACAATACCACCAACTACATTTTCAAATTTATCTCCAGGATTTTCTGTCCCAATGAACAATTTAAATCCAGAAAAACATTTAAAAAATACACAAGCCAACATTTTATAAATTACATAATTTCGCTCATATCAAAGACATATATAAAATTCTTTGAGTACCAAATCCACGGCCAGTTGTCTTAGAACACGAAAGGCATACATAAACTGGGTATGTATGTACGTGTACGATAATGTATATTTGTGTGCGTGTGTGCACGGTGCTCGAGCCCGGGGGTTCGCTACGACAACAACTGCGCTCTCTTAATACTCCCTGCTGGAATTTGTGTATAATATGTGATGCTTGAGGGATGAGGAAGGGAAAGGAAAATGTCAGTACAATGTTATTGTCTATTCATGTTAAAACCCTAAGGGGTCCTTTGTAGGGATCGCTGTCAGCAGTCCTATTGCCTTTTCAATATATGTACTGTGGAGGAATTTGGAATGTAATCCAGGAGTCTTGTGCAAAAACTATTGATTAAAATTGTACAGCATTACATGTCGCAACTCCAAAATAGAACATTTTACAATTAAAAATTCCAAACTCTCCGCGTATGGAACCCCGAGCCACAATCATGAAGCAGGTATGCTACCGCCTGAGTTAGCGCGGTGGATACATTCAGGAAAGTTAACATTATTAGAGTCATAAATTGAACTGAACGTAATGCTGCATAAATAAGTGGAACTGTAAGGCCGATCATGAGAATTGGCCCTTTTTACATATTTCAGAAATTAATTTTTAACGTGGTAGGCCTATATAAAAAAATAAGTAATTCGAAATTTCAGACCACGTGCATTTCAACTCAGTTATTTTTTGTATTATTGTTATCTTTATACAGGGCTATTCAGAAAGAAATAACAGACATCAAACATTTATTTCTTCCAAACTACAAAAAATATATAAACCCAATTCCAACGTTCCTGGAAAGAGAAAAGTTTGAAGTTGCGATCACGACCGCATTGGTCTTAAGTTATACATACATGCATATGGATGGACGAAAAGATAGATGGATAGATAAGCTAGACCTAGTGAAGTAAAGTGTTCCCCTTACAAGGTGTTAGACCTCCCAGGTCACCAGATCTAACCCCGTATGATTTTTATCTATGGGATACCTAAAAGACAGTGTTTTTATCGCCCCTACGCCTGACACTCTTGGAAATCTGTGACATAAAATTGTTGAAGCTGTAAATTCGATAACCAGAGACCAGCTGATTCGTGTGTGGCAAGAAATGAGCCATCGTTTTGATATTTGTCGTATAAAACATGGTGCTCATATTGAATACACAAAAAAGTAAAATCGGAACTTTTCTCTTTCCAGGAACGTTGGAATTGTGTTTCTATTCTTTGTAGTTTGGACGAAATAAATGTTTGAAGTCTGTCCCCTCTTTTTGAATAGCCCTATATGTAAAAATGAGTACCTTTGAGTTTGTTTGTCCTTTATGGACTCAAACATTATTTGACCGATTTAAATGGGGGTTTCGCCATCATTCAGAGAATTTTTCTGGAACAATTAACGTAAAATAACATATTACCGTACGTACCGTTAGGCCGTAGCTAAAACAAAAGTGCATCGGTGCACTACAAAAAGTAACTCTTTGGACGCTTAAGTGACTTAAGCTGCCTAAACCATAACAAATACACCAATTTAACGTACACAGAATAGAATATCTAAAAAAACAAAAAAGTCCGCAACAGCATATGTATATATTTTACGAATATGCTAACAATAACCATTTTTGTCTTTCAATTCATTGATGCCAAGAATATCGAACAAATAGATTATCATGTAACGCCGGTAAACAGCACGGGGTATCTAAAAATAATTACGATATAAATTTATAATTATTTTTGTTTCACTTAATCAACTAAACATAAAACACATTTAATTTATTTAGTCGTAGCAGCGCACGCGGGGTATTAGCTAGTAAGACTATAAAAATTGATCTTAGACATTTTTGGAACTGTTGATTTTAGCCACTTGAAAAACAAGTTAATTGCTCTATGAATAATTCGTATTTAGTTATGGAATACTAAGAAAATCTAAAGTAATTTGATTTCTCTTGGAATTGATATCAATAGCTGATTAATATCCTGCGATCACGTGATAATGGCACATGAGTCGTAAATTGCGCATGTGCAAATCTCCTACTATCGTTCTTTTACTGGACAGTGGTGACAATTTGTAATTGCATTTACAATAATAATTATTTCACATTACTATGATTCCTTATGATAAAAGTTTATGTTTCAATTATTATAAAATAACTGATTATATAGGGCAATTGTCACTGTAATAAAATACGTAACAGGAGAAAAAAATACACATTAAAGGCGGCTAAACTCTGTCTTACACCCACTCGCTCGTGTAAGCATGATGGGTCTGACCATCGCATATGTAAGATGATGTGAGGTTGTGCGTTCGAGCCGGCACACGAAGCCAAACACGCTGCCACTAGCCCTCAGACTGCTAGTGTAGCGAAAATAACCCAAGAGTAGGATGGTTGAAACATCAGTCTCTCAAATCACGAGTGAAGTCATGGACAAATTAGTTGACGAACTAAAGTTAGAATCCAGTTCAATAGTCATTTCTATTGAACTGGATCATAAGGATCGCTCTTATTTGGGAGTGTGTTTATCCTGCATTGAGGTAGATAAGACGTAGCCCAACGTGCCCTCAAAACCCGATTCCGCCGGCTAAATCGCCATAGAGCCGAAGAAGCTGATCATCTCAATATAAGTTTTCTATAATTATATTTTCTAAATTTTATTTTTAATTTATTTTAATAAATTCAAACCACTCTGCTATGGGCTTCGGTGGTTTTCCTTAGCGCTAAGACAAATGTCGGAATTGTCCTCTAATTTCCACCAGTAAATTATACATTCCTTGATTTTATTTTCAAATTCAAAATTTCGCAAACGGTCAGCTTAACATGAGAAGGGTCGTTTCTGGTAGGGCCTCCCGCCCTCGCCTCCTCAGGGCGTTGGCGGCGCCCGTGACGGTCGGGGTCTTCCTCTTGGCGTTCTAGGATGATAACAACTGACGAAAAATTAAAAACAGGCTTTTTAATGCTCTACAACTTAATCTTTGTCTCCTGATCTACGGCTCGTTATGACTGGCGACTGGTTCATCACTCAACCATCAACTTGAAAATTATATCAATGGGCTGAAGAGAGTATTTAAGACCCTAAAGCAGCCGGAAGAGACAGGCTACGGGCCCTGCTCGTTGATTCCTCCTGGTTGCCGAGTGTGCACCCAGATTAAACTGAGTGTGCGTTCGGCGGGCCGGGGGACAATGGGTATGGGTACATAAAGGGTGGCTCTTCTCTTCCAACCCAAGTCAAGAAAAGTCAAGACGGTCTAGTTGAGTCTATTGAACCAATGAAGTGATATAAAGAGCGAAGACAAGAAACTATGTTAAGTGAAACCGTCAGCGAGTATAAAGGACTGTGTGATAAATAAATTGTGAAACTAGAATAATTATTAGCAGCAAGTTATTTGTGAAGATCATATTGGATTGGGTACGGTCTGGAGAAGTGAATGGAGGAAGCCAACGCCTCGCCTGGATAAATAGGTATAAATAAGATTGAAGAAGATTAAAATAGAAGACAGAAAATTGAATGGTTACAATTAATTACATAAAATAAATTGGATATCAAAATATATTCACAAATATCATACAACAGGATATATACAAGTAGGGAAGAAATTATCGGAACCTTATTTTCGAAAGATGGCGATGATATCACGAAATAACTAAAATGAATAATGAATCACAATCGGAATTACGAGATTATATGAAAAATATTAAGATTTTGCATCGTCTGGCTATATGATATTGAATTCTAAGCAATATTTTTAGAAATATCTTATTATTGATTGTGGCATATGTTTTATTAATGGAAATTTCTGCACGAATATCCACAAATACATTATTGATTCCAGTGATGCGGAAGTTTTTTTCTTGAGTGCTGGCTATGAAATGTTTCCTCGGTTTATAAATCATGACATTATCGCGAGATTGACAGAAAATCAATAATCCTTTTGTCTGTAAATAGAAAACGCTGATGGATAATTTGTTGTATATATAATTATTGAATAATAACACGAAAGCATGTCATGGTGTTATGCAAACAATAGCTTTATTCTGCATCTGACCTAATACGCAACATGCATTTTAATTTTTTCACGTAATAAATATATATATATATATATATCTTTATAGAAACTAAAGAAAGTCAGTTAGCTAAAAATTAGGCATTTTGTACTCATTAACCCTTAAATTGGCGAAACAATAATTTCTCGTGCCAGTTATTCAAATGTTTCGAACCGCAAAAAAAAAAACAAAATCATGTAAAACTCTAAGTTATTATTGTAGGCTACATTATTACATAATTTATAATAATTTGTTTTTCGTTGTTTTATACGTACTTACTCACTGGCACTATCGAACCCGTAGGTTCATGGCCGCGCGGACATAAGCTCTCCATACATCCCTATCCTGAGCTAATGCTTTCCAATCATTCCCTGTATAATCTACTTCCCTCAAATCATAGTTAATGTTGTTCTCCCATCTCAATCTTGGTTTTCATTGTTTTATAAACAATAATAAATAAATAAATGAAATCAATGCATCTTAAAAGATACATTGTGAAGTTAAGGGTTAAACTAAATCAGGAAAGCAGGCACCTTGCTTTGAAAATAAGATATTTCATATGTTAGTTCCATACATTAACACTTAGCTCCCTCATTCGGTAAGACAAATGCGTGCTTCTAATCAAACAAAATACTAAATCACAGTTTCTCAAAGTATCTCACACACGTTTTCTTACTATTTCCATCTCTAATTGTAAGACAAGGAGGCACCTTGCTTTGAAAATAAGATCTTTCATATGTTAGTTCCATACATTAACACTTAGCTCCCTCACTCGGTAAGACAAATGCGTGCTTCTAATCAATCAAAATACTAAATCACAGTTTCTCAAAGTATCTCACACACGTTTTCTTACCATTTCCATCTCTAATTGTAAGAGAAGGTGATCATACAATGCATTTATTCAGTATTGATATCCGTAGGGAACACGTAGTTACAAAGGCGCTGAATTAGTGTGGATGCGGGAAAATTTGCTTTTCACTTACCGACATTTGAAATATATTATTCGCATTTTGAAATGTGTCAACGTAAAAACAAACATTTGCTAAACACTGTTTCATAATCAATTAGGCCTATATTTAGAGAAAGGTACTTTCATTTCTGCTGCACTTTAATTCAGCATCTCATGTCGGATGATTAAGACGAAGCGAATGATGAAAATCAGACGGAATCACACATATTAAATTTACACACAAACATAGACCTATGGATTAAGAATACAAACTTTAAATATATGGTTAGAGACTATTATGGAAAACCTCGTAAGTTTAATTTAACAAATTTTTCAGGAGTAAATATTCAAAATAGACATTAAAAACATACTTCAAAATTAATAAATGATGTCAAAAATGTTTATGCTCTCTTGAAAAATATATTAAATTACAGTTAGGAGGTTTTAGAAGTAAGGTGACGATATTATATTAGTTCTAATTTAATATTAATTTTATCTAGGATTTAAAATAAATGTATTGTTACTAACCTACCAGAAATATAAAACATGGGGATTTGTGGGCGGAAAAATTAGCTCTCCATATAATCTAACTTGAGCTAATCGTTTACAATTAATTCATGTGTAATTCACCTCTCTCATATCATGGTTAATGTTATTCTCCCACCTCGTTCTTGGCCTACCTACTGGACGTTTCAATTTTGATTTCCTACAAGAAGTTTCTATGCTCCTATGTCATCTCCCATTCGTGGAACATGTCCTACTAAAAGTCATAATTGAATGTAAGCGAATGCATTCATACATTAAATGTCTTATTATAGGCCTATACTAAAAATCCGCCATACTAACTAACTCACTGGCACTATCGAACCCGTAGGTTCATGACCGCGGGGACATAAGCTCGCCATACATCCCTATCATGAGACAATGTTTTCCAATCATTGCCTGTATGATCTACTTCCTTCAAGTCATAGTTAATGTTATTCTCCCACTTCATTCTTGGTCTACCAACTAGGCGTTTTCTCTCCGGCTTTCCTACAAGAAGCTTCCATGCACGTTTTCATTCCCATTCGTACCACATGTCCTGCACATCGCAGTCTACGAGACTTAACTGTTCTCATTATATCTGGCTTCCTATAAAGACCTTGTATTCTTTTCCATTCACCTGTCTGTTCATCTCTCTTTGGTCCAAACATTTTCCTAAGACCTTTATTCTCAAATACCCGTAATCTCCTTTCCTCCCTTAAAGTAGGAGTCCATGTTTCGCATCCCTATAATATAACTGGTAGAATTATAGTTTTATATATTTTCAGTTTAACGTTTTTTGAAATGAGTTGGGAAGTCAAGAGTCTCTGTAATGCATAATAGCATGCATTTCCAGAATTGACCCTATGTTTAATTTCCTTGTGCATCTCATTCCTATTTGTGATTATTGTTCCTAGGTATTTGAATTCAGCAACTTCCTTAAAATTTCCCTCGTTTGCCATTAGCTGTCCATTTCCATTGTATAATGTATTTCTATGTGTGACCATATAGTTTTATTGATATTAATCCGCCGTATAACAATATAACATTTTCATTGACCTGAGAAGAAATACCATTGTTCGCCTGTGAGTTTAGCGTTATTAATTTGTTCTGCCGAAGTTAATCGCGACATTGGGAGTGACTCCTACGCATACTTTTAAGATTATTTTTCCAGACATATGCTTTTCACATCCCAGAGCTCCTTAAGCCATATCTAGTAGTAGTCTTCGAAGAACGAGTTCTTCATTTGACAAATTCCATTGATTTTCTTTACTTTAGAACTTCAGTTCGATGAAATTAAATCGTTAGAGTTGCCATACATTTATTGCTGTAAGATTTTTCGATATTCATGGAATATTTTCTACAAAAAAGCTTACTTGAAGAAATATAAAAAATAATACGTATTTTGATTATCCATAAACGAAAAATAGGAAAATGGTGATTAGTTTCCTGAATGTTACGTCATATTACAAAAAAGTTAAAACATGTTTTTTAAATGATTATATTGTTATCATTATCTCAAGAATACATCCCTTAATATTAAAATAAACACATTTTGTATATTTTTGTTCTATATATTGATCCACTCTTAAATTGGATTACACATAACATAGCATTTAATTGCCCTGCCTGTATATAATAGGAATGTAAAAACGTAGACGAAAATAGAATTTATGAAGATTCTTCCGAAATTCGTGTCAGTTTAGATACATAATAAGCATGGGTATTTTAAAATGCTGCTTCTTCATAACATACTAGGCGTACCGGTACACAGCGAGATATCCTACACCCGGTGGAGATCAATTAGATTTTATAAGAGTAATGTATAATTTCCTTCGAAAGAAAATAAACTTCCAGATTTATGGCGTATGAAAAAGAACCTCAAGTCTCAAATGTGATATCTCAGACCACACCCAGTTTTTAACTGCGACGTTAATAAATTAAATAACTAAAAACGTCAATGAATAAAAAACTAAAAGAATGGAAATTTTCCATCTCTCGATATGAGATCTAACTCGGACAGAGGATTATATAAATACAGTTTAGACTAACCCATGAATAAACAAATCAATTCGAAAAGCTTCTTCTATTATTTTTATCAATTTATCCTCCGTATTTTTTTATTTATATTTCCATGAGAATTAAAATGTAATTACTAGGCTGTGGTTTGTGAGGATGTAGCAAGAACTCTGAACTCTATTTGGCAAGTACACAGTGGAGAGGATGTCACCGGGTCTGAGATTAACTAACTAAAAGACTTTATTAAAATAAAAGTAGTAGAACTAGCAGAACTAGTAGTAGGACTTTATTAAACAAAAAGTAAGATATTTACAATATTATTTACAAATATGGGTCGCACGGGCAGTAAGATACATACAATGTTATTTACAAATATGGATCGCACGGGCAGTAAGCCGTACGTGCTGTTTACAGTTCGTTACAATAAGTTGATGTTTTAAAAAAAACAATAATATTACAATTAGATATGAATACAATTACATTATACATTAACTTAGTTATGTAGAATTATTAAGAATTAATGGCATTGCAATTTGCTAACATATTTATTTATTCCTGAATAATTGTTGTTCTTAATTTCCGCGTTTTGTCCAGAAATCTACCCAGGTTTATCCAATTTTCTGGGTTTACCAGTAACTCGTAGCATGCCAATCTTCCACGATTTGAATTTAGAAATCTTTCCGGTAATAACTGATGACTCCAATATTCTAAATCGTTACATTTTTCTAGTAGGCCTATATGTATCTCGTCATCGTCTGAGATTAATAATATATAAAGGCCACCCTGAAAACTGCAAAATACAAGGGACACGAACCAAGACCAAAGATGAGAACTAAAGTAATCTATCTCTCTGATATTGTTGTCAGAGTAAAGATACGCAATACCATAGCAATGACAAAAATATTGTAGATTAAGTGAATTTTTATAATCTCTGTACAATGTAAGTCTGCATTAATATGCAATTTTATGAACATTATTTTTGCATTATCGGGTAGTAAGCCTACATAAAAGCATTATACTTTAATGAGTTATTTCCATACTTTTAAATTAATTATGAATGAGCTATATGCATCAAAGTCTGGCTCATTAGAACATATTGGTCCAATATCGCGTAGTTCGGTGCCAGTAGCAATTGTAACGCTGATACAATCAGCTCGTTTGATTTAAATAAACAAATGCGAGAGAGAAAATAACAATAATACGGTTCGTTCCAAGGAAAAAAAAAACAACTGACTCATTTTCATGAATTATAATTCCTAAATATCAAAATTAAAGCGATACATATTTCCCTTACGTTTAATACTAAATGCAAAAATGTCAGTTTTTTCATTAATAATTAATAGCATATGTTCGTAGCTAATAAAGCACAAAACAACTTGCAAAAAAAGGAATTCAAATAAAACGTCATAGTTATTAAAATATGTAAAATATGTATGTCATTTTAAACTTTAATAGCAAGAACATTTGCGTAGATGGAATTATGTGGTTTTCAACAGATGGTGAGAAGTTCACTAATGAAAGTGTACATTATATCAAACGAATTTGGGAGTTTTATTAATCCTGCCATACTCATTTTAATTTTAGAATGGAAAAAGTTAAAATAATGCTTAATATACTATCAAAATATATCCGATAGGATGGTAAAAATAAGATATGAAAAATATGCGGTTATATTCATTTTCTTTTGCTATTTATATTTGAATTCGCATGTCTATATAAGTAGCATATATATGGCAGGTCATGGAAGAAGGTCCAGACTAAAAGAGATACCCATCGAAGAAGAAGGGCTAGTAACTCACTTTCAAGATGTAATATTTTCAATTACTCACAAAAACATTCCCGAAGTAAGCCGGATTGACATGAAATGGTGAATATGATGAATCGAGTTCTGGTAATAAGTTTTCAACTCAGCATTTGCTTTGACGACTGAGGAAAATTAGGAAAAATACTCACTCAGGTAGGTCGCTTCCGGGATTTTTAAATTCGGGAACTCCTGAAAATGATTCCCAAATGCTACCGCTTGAGCCAACTGCTTGGTCAATATTAAGTTGTGGCGATGGAAGGAATCTACGGCTTGAGAGTACTATAATACGCAGTTATGTAGGCTTATTTGCGGTAAATATAATTAAAATATCTCACACACTTTGAGTTGTATATGTATTCTTTAAATTCTGTTCTGTACTTTACTTACACCAACTATATTATTTTTTTATTAGGAATGTGCCACAATAGTGTTTCTCCTAAAGATATTTGTCGCCAGAGGTCCTGTCTAGAGCATCTTTTTCCCTCAAGTCCCTAGCTTCCATAATTCTCGTCACTCCATCTATCCAACGTTCTCTAGATCTGCCTCTTCCACTTCTTCCATTAGCTATCCAATTAAGGATCTTCTTTGGTATTTTCTCTTATTCCATTCTTATGAGATGTCCATACCATTTCGCATTAAAAATATATTAATTACATGGAACGGATTTACTTGGATTAAACAAACAATATAATAATAATAATAATAATAATAATAATAATAATAATAATAATAATAATAATAATAATAATAATAATAATAATAATGTTTCATTTATTCTAACAGAGTTTTCTTCCACTCAACTAGCACAAATACATAAATATACATTTACAGTATAAATTCTTTTAAATTATTATTTAATTTCCTAATGGATGGGCATTTTAGTTGCGATAAATGGAGATAGTAAATTGACGTGAAGTGATGAGATGCCCTATGCTGCGTATATTAAGAAAGAGACTATGGTGTATTTAAATTTTGGTTGGAGGACTGATACTGGAAACGAGAAGTTAAATAATTGGGAGTCAAAAGTGTCTAGAATCTTAAATAAGAGAACTAGACAGTGTAGTGGTGCCATGACAATTCGTGGAAAAATGAAAAATGTGATCATAGTTTCGGACAATAAATTATGAATCTGACATATTATGTATATTATGAACATGATACAGTTTGTCCGACAATGCATCAATAGTAGATCGTAGCAATAGTCACATTGCGGCATCATTAATGTTTAGACTAAAATTCATTAAAGAACTGTGGGAAGAAAGTTCTTGCGACGCTTTAGGGAACCCATTATAGGGAAACATTTTTTATTTGGGTATTCCATTTTCATATTTGAATATAGATAAAATCTCAAGTTTTTAACAACATTGATATAGGCCTATGGAATTTATTATCTAACATACTACCCGGCATGTTGTTATTGTTCATGGAGCGTAATAGTCTTGGATGTCCGATAATAATTTATTATTACTTGTGTTTTACTCATTTAGTTTTAGTCCGAACTGTCTGGACTATGGAGATGCATGTCTCAGGCCAACGTTATTTTACAAATGCATTTGTTAATTGCGACAATTGTGTAAATTTGAAGTCGTTGGTATACAGATGGTGCTTGCGCTTCTGTAATTTCTTGGTCACGGTATTATGAATGAGAAGAGAAGAGGGACGAGCACGCTGCCTTGAGGTGCTCCTTTCGTCACCAAGCGACAGGCGAAAATACGATTAATAACAGAAACTGATTAGTGACAAATGGCGAGGTAAACACTAAACCAATCAAGACAATTTTCCGACACATGTAATGTTTATTGTAGTTAGCAATAGGGTCTATGTCTACTGTGTCAAAGACTATGCTGTAATCGAGTAGGACTATTTCAGTTAATTCGCTTTTGTTCACTGAGTCTCTTACGTTCTCTACAATGGCAACAAGTCCGGTATATAATGAATAGTAAGAACGGTGACTGTTTTTAGTCTTCATTCTGCAAAGAGTAGAATAATACATACTACCTGTGTTGAAATCTCATCATTTAACTAAGCCACTGACAATATCGAACCCGGAAGTTTATGGCGGCGCGAACATTACCTCTCCGTTCATACATCACTATCCTGAAATAATATTTTCCAGTCATTCCCTGTATAAAGTCACCTCCCTCAAATCATGGTTAATATTATTTTCCCATCTCATTTTTCACCCACCTTATTTGAGTAGACCAAGAATGTTATCATTTAGTACATATAAAAAATGTTCTCTGTTATCAATCCTATAATCATAATTTCTCTAAAACATTTTTATACACGATCATGCATTGATCTGTTATTGAGCGAGTATCGGAATAATATTCATTAAGTAACTAGCAGATAAATACATAATATGCGCCTTCAATTTTAACAATCTGTCTAGCGTAATATTGATACATTTAATTTAATTTATAGTATTCTTTTTTAAAAATAAACCGAGAAAATATATCATCATCATCATCATAGTACATTCACGAATTTAGGCCATTTGTTGACCTGTTTCGGCCTCAAGAGAAACACCATCCAGAAGTCTTTTGAGTGGACGTCCTGGTCTTCTTCTTCCTGCAGGTTGATATCTTAACATTAGTTTAGGTATTCTGTGATCTTCCATTCGATGAACATGTTGTATCCATCTTGACTTATAATCAGAAATTTTGTTTTCTAAAGATTCCATGTGTAATTCTTCTAAGATGTCTTCATTTTTTTGTGATCTAGTAGTGTGTATCCTGCAGTCCTCCGAAGATATCTCATTTCAGCAGATCTAAGTCTCTGTATATCCTTCTGTTTCAACGTCCATACTTCGCTACCATACAAAAGAGTTGGAAGAGCCAGTGTTTTATACACTTTCAGTCTTGAATGCTTTTGGACTAACTGTGGCTTGAAGATAGAATTTATTAACCCTAAAATTCTTAAAAATTTAGATATTTTTGCATTTACATCCTTTTCTTCTTCATATGAGATATTGCATCCTAGATATGTAAAATTATTCACCTGCTCCAAAATTTTATTGTCCAGTACAATTTTACTTCTGACAGGATCTACACCTTGAAATGCCATAATTTTTGTTTTTTTCTGTAGATATCTTTAATCCATATTCTTCTGTAATTTTGTTAAGTTCATACACACCTTTCTGTAGATTATCTTCGGAATTTGCTATTATTATTTGGTCATCTGCAAACAATAGGGTGTTTAATTTTCTATTTTCTGATATTCTTATTCCAAATGTATATGTTTTGTTCCAGCAACATATTACTTCAGAGAAAATATATCATTTTAGTAAATGAATGCTATAATACAAGCCGCCACTGAATTACATTTTGTGGCCAGACACTACATTGTTATTAACTAGATGCGGCCAGAAGACTTCATCTCATTGAATTAACGCCAGAGCACACCACATGCACGACTGCAAAATTCCTAGAATTTACCTCCCAGTGTGAAATTTTATGTTCGTTGCATTGTCTGTATGAAATTGCTAGCTTAGAAATGGAAGATAAAAATGTACTCATATATTCAATAGAGCAAATTGTTAATATTATATTCTGAAACAGGTGTCAATCCGTAATTCCGATGTATCTCGTGACACGTAATTTAATAAATGGTATAGGGTAGACATATTTCCATACTATAAGTTCCATGCCGAGCAGCGGAGATGTGGAAAATGCTCAATGTTCAATTGGGTGCAGACTACCCCTGGACCTATTTAACTTCCTAAATAATGAGTATCGACATGGGGATAAACTCTGCGGCAGTGCAGCAATCTTATCAATCAATTTTTACCGGATTATTGTGTATTGTACACAATTAACTTACGGTGTTCCATGTTTATAATCCCTAGAATTTGTATGTTTATTTACCACTGGAGGCCTAACAGGGGTTGTTCTTGTAAACTCATGAGGTGACACTATCTTCAATGGAAACAAATACCATCAGAAAAACGTTATACCTTAAACTCTTCTGTTGATGATGTAACTGGATTCAGAAAGACCTTCATGTTTAAAAAAATCAGAACGACGGCATTTACCATATACAAATTTTATAATTTTATATTAGGGATATGTTTTTTTATTTTTACTAAAATAATAAAAAGAAAATAATTCCATTATTTTGGCTATATTTTTATTATTGATTATATCGCCATTATTAATCAACTGAAATGTAATCTGCAGGTGCATAATTTGTGCATTATTTATTTATTTACTTATCTCATCCAATCACTAGGACAAATACATGTCAACATTATATTTAAAACATCACAATAATATTAAATACTAAACGATTATTTGGCCAAACGGTACACTAATAAAATTAAGATTTAATAACATAATAAAGTTAATGATAATTAAAAACTAATAATAAAATATACACAGAGGAAAAACAGCTCCTATATATTATACAAAAAAAAGGTGGAGAATAATTACATTTAATGAATGAATCTGCCGGTTATACGGAGGGTTGTTTGCGATCTCTGATAACGATTTGCCAAGTTGATTGTGACGTTGGAGTGTGAGTCATCATGACAGGAGCGTGCGAGGTGATCAAACCAGTCAGTGTGCTGCTTCTGTTACACTCGCACGCGTGTTGCTCTCATAATGCCTAAGAAGATAGACCCGTTTTGGGAAGGGTACATGACTGCCTTTTCCGACGCTAATTTTAGTTATTCCGCGATTATTGAGTCTTGCAAAAACGTAATTTTATGGTGTCAAAGTGTGGAATTAGCTCAGCTTAATAAAAAGGGAAAGGGTCGCTTGGGATTAATTCCAACAGGAAAAAAAACTTTAAGGTGCAAACGGTCCCCGAAATCATATGGCCATAATCATCATCATCATCATCCTTATTATCATCATCCTTCACCGGTGTGGAAAGCCTACAATTCCCTAGTAAAGCTGCAAGAATAGCATGAAAATGCTATGATTGCAGTGAAGGACCTGCCTTCGGGCAGAAATACTATGGATGGATATTATAAAATTAATTCTACAAAATAATCAGTTTTCGCATTTATGACAATCATAATTAGAGTGAATAAATAAACCACGCTGCACCGCACATTCATATCACCTATTTATGTTTTTTTGCATACTCATAGATCGATCTTTAAATTAAGTTTTTTTAATTAATCAAATACTAACACGATTTAGATATTGTTAAGTTGATTCCTAAGCGATATTAAAAATACGGTATTGATTGGAACAAAAGTATATGCCAATTGATCAAATAAAGCTTTGCTGCGGGTTAACAAACGGAATCAATTTACCAGGTAATTACAGTTATAAAGATTTCCAATATTATCATTATCCATGCAAGTATTTAGGCCATGTGGCCTGTTACGATTCAAAGAAGAATTTTCCATCCAGCGCTTTTTTGGATGTACCACCGATCTTTTGCTTTGATGATAGTAATGAAGCATAGCTTTTGGAATTATATAATCGATAGATTAGTACATTAGACCTATATCTCACTACTTTCCTTGATTTTTTTAAATGTATACGGAATCTCATTTTGTTCAAATATTTTATTTATGTATATTATATAGGGACACCCAACTGTATAATTTACCCCGCATTGTGTAAATTTTATTGTCAGTTTTGATTTCAATTGTCATAACAATGCTCTCGTACATATATTATAATTGTGTTATTGTCAGTTATGGCTCGATAGTCCACCGCTGTGGTCTCGAGGTAGCGTGCTGCCTTGTCACGCAGCGGGCCCGGATTCGATTCCCGGTCGGGATAGGCTCCTGGGTGAGGTTTTTCTCGGGGTTCTTCCTCACCTGTAAGACAAATGTCAGGAAGCCTAGGGCTCAACGGTCCCCGAAAATCATCCGGCCATCATCATCATCCTTCACCGGTGTGGAAAGCAACAGGAAGCTACTACACCTATAATTCCCTAGTAAAGTTGCAAAGTATAGCATGCAAATGCTATGATTGCTGTGTAAGACCTGCCCCCGGGCAGAATTACTATGGATGGATGGATAGCTCGATATTAATTTAGTATTCAATATTGTGTTTTTCTGTGATTACTGCATTCTAATATAACGTATGTTTGTGCTGGTAAGTGAAAAGGAAGGTCACCTAACCTTATCTCCACCAGTTAAATATACATTTAAAATTACATTAAAAAACTACAACATTTCTAGAAATAACGTAATTAATAAGCTACAAAGCTACAGTAGCGATGTAGTTAACCTATATCATCATCATCATCATCGTCATTTCAAGGTATAAGCTCTGAATTGCCTGTTCCGTTTTCAAGTAGGCCTACTTATAAGCTATTTTCTTCTAGGGTTGCACACTGATCTGCTTCCATTAACTTTTTAGTTCAATATTTGTTTAGTCAATCCTGTAGTTGGCATTCTTTCTAGATGTTCTTTCCATAGTTGTTTATATTATTTTAATCTATCATTAAAATAAACATTCTAATTCCTTTCGTATTTCCTGTAAAGTATGTTACTAATGAGTCTGTAGTTGCCACCTAAATTTACCGTTAAGATATGTTCGCATTTCATACACAAATAATGAATTTGGATTGTATAATCGTAGATATAATACTAGCACTGTCAAAACACAAAAAATGTGTACGTACGTTACACGATACAAATTGAGTAACATACATTACAACTAAACAATTAACATGAAATTCATCCAAAGTAAAGAACAAAATGCCTCTTTTACACCAGTATCCTAGTAGAATATTTTTTGTTTATTCGTCTTATAATAGTTTTTCTTGACTATTTAACTGATGCCGCAAATTAGAGTCTGACCAATCACATTTCAATAATTTTGATTTACAACTAATCACAGTCGTGTTTCGCCTAGAATTTACCAACCAAAGTTTATCATAATGAAGAAAGCACCTCCTTTTTAACATTCTCAATAGGTAACAGCATTATTTTGCAGTGACTGACTCAATAAGAAATAAGTCTACCACATTGTATATATAGTGCATGAATGTCAAGACATAGCGCATGCGGGAGTTAATATAAAAACATTTGTAGCGATAGATTATACCACCAAAAAAAGAAACCACTGTTTGCACTTTCTTAAATGTATTTTTTCCCAGGTAATAACATTCCAGAAAAATATAATCGTCATATTTACATCATAGGATATCAGAACTGGATTAATATAAACTTTGATGCGTTTCATTTTTTCTCCACTACAGTGCATTCTTACAATATTCCGTTCCTTTGGAAATAAATCATATGATCTGGTTGTAGTGATGAACAAAAGAAGCAAATGAAGCATACTAATCGTGTCTCATTTGTTTTCAAACATCGCCGTTTACATTAAATATATACATATTTAAAAAATAACTATATTTAAAAAATGATTTGTGAGTATACAGCTTAATTTTATTCGTTAAATAGTCCTAACAAATGCCACTCTTGATTTCAAAATTCTCTAGATAAATTCACGACTCATGAAGTGAGGAGTGAATTTATCGATAATTTGGAAATCACTCGTGGCATTTGTTAGGACTATTTAACTCATGTCGCAAAGGGTAGTCAATCACCAATCACGTTTCAATGAATTCTGTTTTACACCAATGACAGTCGTGTTTCACCTCGCTCTTTATCGATTTCTCTTTTTCAGCTCCTGCTTTTGTGATAAAGAAAACTCCTCCTTTTTTTAATATTCTGAACAGGTTAGACCATTATTTTTCTCCAACAAATACATTGAATATAGCAGATAATGAATAGATTCGGTGATTTTACTGAGTTGTTTATTCAAAATATAAATGATTAACCTATAATTTTGATTATAATAGTTTGATGTGTTTCATTATTTCTCCACTAGAGTGCATTCTTACAATATTGCGATCCTATTTGGCAATAAATAATATGATCGAGTTGCAGTGAATATACATAACCTCACATTTCTAATTCGTTTCAAACATCGCCGTTTACATTAACTATATAAATATTTTAAAACACCGGTAACTATATTCAAATAATTATTTTTAGTAAAGAACTTAATTTTATTCGTTAAATAGCCCTAACAAATGCCACTCTTGATTTCCAAATTCTCTAGATAATTTCACTTCTCACTTCGTGAGTAGTGAATTTATCGATAATTTGGAAATCACTCGTGGCATTACTTATGATAACTGTATTATCTCGAAATGAGATCAGTTCAAATTTAACTTTCTAGCCCTTCATAAGTTATCTGAAACTGTATCACAATACAATTAAATATTAACTTTAAATTAATTCCATGACTCACATTTTATGTAACTTTCATATCTACGCGGAATAGGGACTGTGGTTGATTCTTTGTATGACATGTAAGTTTAGAACCCAATTAATTTTTCAATTATGTTTCGGAATTTTTATAAAAATCTACTGATTTAAACCGTACACATAGTGCAGTACTTTACAATAGTATGATGAAGAAAGTTAAATCATATTACTGAAACCTTTGTATTTCAGTTTTTCTCTCTCTCTACTAAAAGCATTAAAACTTATTTAGTGAGTTCTAGGATCCTCCTACTCAATTAAATTAGAAATTACGACTAAAATTAATAATAACTCCAGTTTAGAACATTTTGATTTTCCTGGAAATAAAAAGATAAATAAAAGTTGTGCATTCATTCCAGAGCTAAGAGTATGTATGTATGTATGTATCCCAGCAAGAGCACCTGGTGCTGTGGTTACCATAACAACGTAAATATCAAGTACTCGCATTTCAGAACAAAATTTAATCATGATATTTTTGCTCTTAATGAAAAACACAGCTTCTAGGGCTTGTTTCCTGCCATCCCCTTCTGTGTTGCTAAATAAAGTTTCTTGAGCCAGATGCTTTTTTTATTTATAAAGGAGGAAGAAATTACGAAGCTAAATATACGATGCGGTGTGTTTATCTGCTTTGCGAATAAACTTTTTTTTAATGTCCAGCGCTAGGAAAAAGTCCCTACTCTGGATAATTAAAATGATCTTCTCTCTCACACTCTCATTTGCTCTCTCTTCCTCCATCTCTGAAGAAGAGGCAGAGATAGCATTCAAAGTGGACCGTAACGTGACCACAAGCCGTGAACAGCCCAGAATAAACTACTTTAAAACTTAGGGTAAGTGAAGATTAATATACAAGGAAGTTACAGAGATATATTTGTTATTCTTTTTATATCTTGTAATTTCATTATCAAGTCAATAATTTCATCACGTCTAAGTTATTATGATTATTATTATTATTATTATTATTATTATTATTATTATTATTATTATTATTATTATTATTATTATTATTATTATTATTATTATTATTATTATTATTATTATGCAGCACAATTAAGAAAATTATGCAAGTTGAAAAAAATTGGAATAAATAGAAGAAGAACGTTTGGAATAGTAAGGGCACCTTATATGAATGGAAGAAGAGAGAATACCAAAGAAGGACCTTAATTGGAAAGCTAATGGAAGAAGTGGAAGAGGCAGCGTTGGATAGATGGAGTGAGGAGAAGTATTGAAGCTAGAGATTTCCTTGAGACAGGAATTTCTCTGACGACAAATCACTTGGGGTTGAAGGAGAAACACTGTATTGTGGAATATTACTAACAAAAATTATTATTATTATTATTATTATTATTAAATTTTGCTCATCTTTACCTCGTCGTGGTGGAGTGGGTTATGTGGTTAAATAACCCTGCGAGCTATGCTGGCAGTAGCATCGCTGTCAGAAATTGTCCCTTACCGCGTACAAGTGGAAGCGGATTAGCCAAACTAAAATAGATTCCTTGGTAGAAAGAGTGACGGTCTTTCACCATACAAATACAATCCTCAAGAAATATGTATATTGGTTCCACTGGGCAAAGTTTTCCGGAGGTAAAGTCGTCCCTCATTTGGAATCTGGCGGGGACTGTTACAAATGTTCCAAGTGGCACGGAATGCCTTGACATTATAGCAGTGGCGAAGTATTAACACGAGAATTAGATTAATCTCCCTTGGATATAGTCATTTTACCGGAGAAAATAAACACTTCTAAAGTCATTATGAACTACAATTGAGGTTATTATATAAAAAAGTGAAAATAAAATATGCACCTGATATCTCAGTCGTCCTCAACGAAATACAATTTTACTTAAAAACTTAAAGATTTTTCGGAAAATATTTCGCAATGCAAATTTGTATTTTGCTGAGGTCGACTGTGATCTCAGGTAAATATTTCATCATTGTAGCTTTTTATAAAGGAGAAGGTAGTCGTGAATCGGGAAGCTTTACGTCATAGTATGGGAATGCACTGTAGTTTAACATAGTTATGGAACATGTGGTGAGAGACTCTGGGCTGCAAACAAAGAGCATAATTTTCACCAAATTATGCGGATAATGTGTAAATAATCCGGACACTGACACGAGCCTTTCTCGCCCTTCAATTTAATTCAAAGAAGATTGGATTACTTATAAATAAATAAATAAATAAATAAAGTCCTCTTTTAACTTTGTGACTACTTAAATATGTTCACTAAATAATAAGTGAAATAAAAAAAAGTTTAAACCCCATAAAAAATAATAAATAATTTAAAGATAAAGGTAAAAAGCTAAATATATTCACTGGCACTATCGAACCCGTAGGTTCATGGCCGCGCGGACATAAGCTCTCCATACATCCCTATCCAGAGCTAATCCTTTCCAATCATTCCCTGTATAATCTACTTCCCTCAAATCATAGTTAATGTTATTCTCCCACCTCATTCTTGGTCTACCAAACTGGGCGTTTTCCTTCTGGTTTTCCTACAAGAAGCTTCCATGCAAGTCTTTCATTCCCCATTCGTGCAACATGTCCTGCCCATCGCAGTCTACGAGACTTAACTGTTCTTATTATATCTGGCTTCCTATAAAGACCATGTAGTTCATTGTTATGTAGTCTTCTCCATTCACTGTCTGTTCATCTCTCTTTGGTCCAAAAAATTTCCTAGGTACTTTATTCTCAAATACTTGTAATCTCCTTTCCTCATAAATAAATAAATAAATAAATAAATATATATGATTGTTAATAGAAACTATGCTACAAAAACGGAACTTCCGATAGAAGTGGATACATTTGACGCAATTGACCGATTCATATATCTAAGGACAATAGTACAAATGGATAATGTTACAACGCATGAAATAAAACATAAAAAATATGGCTAAAAAGTTTTATTATGGGCTGCTAAAGAGCATGAAAAGTCAAGTTCTGTTGATATCCGTTAATATCTTGTCATATAAGATATTCTAAGAACCGTCTTTATATACGCATGGGAAAAAATGACTATTCGCAAATTAAATGAATACACTATACATTTTTTTGAAAATAAAATATTGAGAAGGGTGTATGACACTATATGTGATAATGGCGTCTGCAGAAAACGTTATAATTAGGAGTTTGGTATCTATTTAAAATTGTGGAAATCAGTATACTTATGATAATTTTTTTTAAGGAGAAATAAATATATTAAAATTTGCCAGAGGATATGATTCACATATGCCAGAAGAAATATTTCCAAAATTATTTCTAACTTATAAATCACACGGAAGGAGAAGTGTTGGACGCCAACACAGAAGATGTTCTGAACAATTTTAACAATTGAAGCTTTAATTAAACCGGAACGAGCCAACAGACTTAATCCCTGGATGATGATGATGATATCATCCACAGAACCCGAAGGTAATTGGAAGAGCCGAAGGCATATATTTCGGATGAAGGATTAGGTGGATGGAGATGCTAGAGAATTGAGGTTGAAAAAATTGTAGTAAGAGGCACTGGATAGTATTAATTGGAGAACTTACCTTAAGGTGACCAAGACTCAGAGATGAGTTGTTGTGCCATTGATAATAACGGTTGGTACAATAAGGCCAGAATTCGGAACGGGATTTTTAATCTCAGGAATAATTATTTTAGCAATCCTAGATGTTACGTCTGTTAGCGATAAGATACCATACATGCTTTTAAAGCGTAAACGACATGATTTTGTAATTGCAAATGTAAACATGGCTCACCAGAAGATGCATTTGGCAAGATCAAGGGCGAGTTCTACGAAGAATTAAAATGTGAATGCGTATTGTCCCGCGACGGTACAAATCTGTGTTTGTGATGCAAAGAATTAGTTGATATTCACTTCCAGCCTCAATGTTTTCGAAATTTCACGTAAAAAATGTTACCATGGATCTAAATGGATGGTAATCTGAAGGTGGAAGATCAGAGCTATGTACAGATCAATTCCTTCCAATTCCTAAATATTTGCCATTGTTGTTCGTCCGGTCGGGTTTGAACCCGTGACCCTCAAAATTTCAATAACTCGTTCCAGTTGTTGTTCTTCGTCACGGATTGGGACTTTTTACTAGCCTCTTCCAGCTCCAAGTTTTTTCTTCCTCGTGGTGAATAACTGTATGCTGCTGTGGTATTCTATTCTCAGTCATTCGTGCTAAGCGTTCTTTCCAGTTTGTTCTGTATTTCACTATTGTTGTGTATAATTCTTCTAATCTTAGTTGCTGTCTTATTTCTGTGTTGTGTTTTTTTTTTTTCGTTATTTAATATACTGCTATTAGTCTGAGGAATTTCATTTCGGCAGCTTCGATTCTGGCAGATTGTTGTGTTGTCACGTCCCACGCCGTTAACCGAGTGGTTAAGGCAGGAAGCCATGGCGCAGAGCTACGGGACTTGTGCTGGTTCGAGTATCCATGGGGGAAGAAATTTTCTCATGGCATTTCTTCCAATATGGGACCGGTGCCCACCCAGCATCATGAGGCATTTGGGTAGCTACAATAAGTAGCGGCTCCAGCTATAACGGCTGGGGGACTCGACATGCTGACAACATGTCACCCCTAAACTGGCTGGATGATCATCTACCTCTGTGATTTGCATGTGGATGCGAGGCAAGCAGCCGGCTGTTAGGCTAAGGGCTTCCTAGGCCTGTCGCGCCAGGAGTTAGTTTGAGTTAGTTGTGTTGTCACAGTCCATGTTTCGGATTCATAAATAATAATAGGAACTGTCATTGTCTTGTATAATTTCATTATAGAGTTTTTTCTGACTTTATTTTTCAAAGTTATTTTTACTGTTCCTGTTGTATAATTACATTTATATAGTTTGTTATTTATATCTATTTCCGTTTTGTATGATATTTCGCAACCTAGAAAGTCATATTTTGTCATTTGTTCTATTTGTTTGTTTTCTAAATTACCTTTGTCCGAACTGGCTGAGCGCCCTTGAAAGCCATTTTTTCTGATGATATTTCAAGTTGTTTAAAATAAAAGTCCGCAACGATGAAGGCCTATTTGGATCAAACATGTTCCAAATTCCATCAGACACTAAACGTTACATTAAAAACTGCCATTACTTATGATACAACATAATATTGATAATTCAATGAATATTAGCAAGTAAACAAGAACGGATAGTTCTGTCGTGTATAGAATGAGTTGAATGGGCCTAGATTTCTAATAGAATGGCTGCAATCAAATTCCCATCACAGAAATGCGAGGCAATATCGCAGGTTTTAAATAACTTGCAAGGTTCGGATTCCAGTATGCGTCTTAATACCGCAAAAGTATGCGACACGCACACCATCTCGTGGCAGACATTTTAATTACACTGCGCTACAACTGGGTCAGGAATGATAAAACTTTTCTACCCATACCGCAAAACACGAAATACCGGGGTTGAGGTGACTGATAAAGATAAATTGCATACTAACCTGTAAGAGCAGATATCAGCAAATTAACATACCATATTTGAACTTAATAATGGTAAAAATTTAATTTTAATTTGTATGTATTACTCATTTAACTGAAAACATCGTAATATATATCAGAATTTGACAAACTAAAATCAAACATGATAAAAAAATATACTACAAATTAAATTGAGGAGCTGATTAAAGAAATCGGACAAAAATTGTTATTAATAAGAATTAAACAAGATTTATGAATATACATATTACAATAAAAATTAGTTGTACAAACGGTATTTAATGTAGTTTGAACATAGTTTTATGTTCTGTACATCCCGCGTCGTAGCCGAGTGGTTAAGGCAGGAAGCCTTGGCGCAGAGCTACGGGACTTGCGCTGGATCGATTCTCCATGGGGGAAGAAATTTTCTAATAATATTTCGGCCAGTATGGGATCGGTGCCCACTTAGCATCGTGAGGCATTTGGGTAGCTATAATAAGTAGCGGTTCCAGGTTGAGGAAACCAGCTATTACGGCTGGGAGACTCGACATGCTGGCCACATGTAACCCGTACACTGGCTAGATGATCATCTACCACTGTAATTGGCACATGTTGATGTGATGCCAGCAACCAGTTGGTAGGATAAGGGCCTTCTAGGCCTGTCGCGCCATGGAATTATTAATTATTATTTATGTTCTATACGACTTTATCTGTTTTCTCAACTATTAAACATTTTTAAAACACCAACAAAATACAAAACTAACAAAATCACTAGGACTTTCAAAACCGGAGGTTTATGGCCGCGCGGACATAAGCTCTCTATATATCCCTATCTTGAGCTAATGTTTTTCAATAATCCCCTGCATAATTTACCTTCCTCAAATCATGGTTGTTATTTTCCCACCTCATTTTTGGTCAACCTACTGGACACTTTCCTCATGGTTTCAAGCAAGGAATTTTCAATGCTCCGCTTTCATTCCCCATTGATGTCACATGACTTAACTGTACATCTGGTTCCCGATTAATACCATGTAACTTACTATCACGCATCATCTGCATTCACTTGCCCGTGGCTTGTTGATCCAAAAGGTTTCCTAAGAACTTTATTCTCAAATATTTGTATTCCTTTTCTATAGCTCTTACAGTCGGATCCTATGCTGCCCTCTGGGATTCTGATTTGGTTACTCTTATTTACCTACAGATGTGATTGAAAAGTGATTGGCAAATACCCAAAAGAGACGTCAAGTAAGCAACTATCGTATTACATGGATTGTACAAAGCCGGTAAATTGTGCTGTGCTTTTCAGGCTTAAGGTTCTTTTACAAGACTGTAAATCTTGAGATTCGGGGCCCACCGCTTAAAGTTCCTCATGGAGGACATTTTCCTTTGATTTTTCCATCCTAAAAAATATAGGTTTAATTTCTTTCTGCACCTCATTCCTATTTGTAATTATTCATCATAGGCATTTGAATTCTGCTATTTTTTTTTAATTTCCCTCATTTGACATTAAGGTCGATATTCAAGAACCAAACTTTCCTCGATGAGCGACTCTCAAACCGTCTCAGCGTGGTTAATTACGTGGGTCATGCACAACACACTCTAACTGGCTCACTCTATCCAACATCATGAGCTAACAAGATATTTATTTTAAAAAAATCCGGGAACAATTGAAAGACGAGAGCCTCAGCCTACGAAAGACGCAGATGACTTGGCCTAAAGAGCTTGATTCTTGAATACCGGCCTAAATGTCCATTATGACAATAAGTTCTCTCTCAGAGTAGTGCAGGTTTCTATTCTCATGGAAGAACGAAGGAAAATTGTTCGATGATGTTGGTAAATGAAACTAACAAATTTGTTCACTTTTTGGTTTAGTTGACATATTGATGTTAATATAAAGTATATTTTCGACGAATAACATTTTAGGATCCTGGTCAGATTACCTTTTCCTTGATTTTTCATACTACATTCTTATAATAATGTTTCTCTGCGTACTTCTTCCGTCTTTATCTACATTTAGTACTATTTTAAACGTTTTGCAACGATACTTATAACATTTTTAAAAAATAATTATTAAATATGTATCTACGTACACAAAATGTCGCATTTATCTCAAATGATATGGTTGTACGCTTGCACGAACCGGGATTGAACCCGGGACTCCTAAATCTACAAGTTAGTGCGATGCCAATTTCGCTATCCAGGCATCCCAGTCCAAACTTCAATTTTCCTTTCCTTATATAAAATTATTCTCAATCATAAGGGGCAGAGGGATGCGCCCGAAATACAATCTTACGGCTTCTAAAACAAGAAAGCATTTAAATGGAAATATTTTACTTTATAGCAGTAACGCTCTTTATTTCGATTTTACAATTACATTTCGACTTAAGCAATGAAAGCCAAACAAAGCATGAGAAGAAAAATTAATGCCTGAAACGGGATTTTAATCCGGGATCTCTAACTCTACAAGTTAGCGCGATGTCAATTTTGCTGTCCACGCATCCAAGTACATACACCAATTTTCATTCCCTTACATACAATTCTCAATCATGTGAGACAGCGGGGCGATTTTTGTTAAGAAAAATTACTTTTGATTTCTGTACCCATATACCTTTACTAAATTAAATTACAAATAATAAACATTATTTATTGAAAAATATAAATTACACATCTCTGCTAGATAAATTGGTTACCTTTGAACGGAATTCGGGGTTGGTGGATTTTTAGAATGGAAAAATCCAAGCAAAAAGTCCTCCAGGAGAGATTTTAAGCGGTGGGTCCCGAATCTGAAGATTTTCAGTCTCGTAAAAGAACCTTAAGACTGAAAAATAATAGTTTAAACAACTAAAACAATACGCTTTATTAGAAAATAAAAAATAATTTTTATCTCCAACATGCTTGGAATAAAATTAAAGTGGTCAAAAAAATCATCTCCAACACATCTAGAATAAAACTAGAGTTATCTACAAAAAACAATACCATCAAAAGCGTGGGGTACTCTATATCGATTAATATATTTTATAATAAACAGATATTAGTAAAAGTAAAGTCTCTAAGAAGAAAACGTAAAAACCGTAAAAAGCACCCACGCTTTTGATGGTAATGTTTTTTTATAGATAACTTTAGTTTTATTCTAGATGTGTTGGAGATGATTTTTTGTTGACCACTTTAATTTTATCCCAACCGTGTTGGAAATTAAAAGTTTTTTTTCTATTTTTTAGTTCGGTTTTCTAATAAAACGTGTTGTTTCAGTTTATTAAACTATTATTTATTTATTTTTTATTTTTTAGTTTGGTTTTCTAATAAAGCGTGTTGTTTTAGTTTTTTTAAACTATTATTTATTTTTTTAATTTTTAGTTTAATTGGTTGTCATAAACCATGAAAATTTGATTGCTTAATACTCTTCTAAAAAATCCTCCGGACCGGATTTGAGCCAGCAACCTGTGGATTACTGAAATTATATAGGCCTACCAGTAAAGTCCACCACTCTATCAACTGAGCTCTTACAACGATTGAATAAAAAGTCGGCAAGACCGCAACCTATTATACCGGTTTTTATTTTTTTTATTTTCTGATGACTCTGGCCAGGATTTTAGAAAATGCTTATGAAATTACTATATTGGCATGGGTCCTTTACAAGTATACTAAGTTTCAA